>BMAC01000089.1:1011174-1035642 GCA_014905375.1 Phtheirospermum japonicum
TTTTGATTTTCTACGCGTTTAGAAATTTTAATTGACTTGGGTTCGGTTATTTTATTTGAACTTTTATCTCACTTTTAATTAATTAATGATTGTTATTTATTCTTGCCTGTTCATTTAATTTTGGTAATATTTTCTTCAAATTATGAGAAATTTGTAATTCTTGGGTAGGCTTTTTTTTTCCTAATAAAAAAAATATTAAACTTCTTTGTTCATCAAACGGATTAAACAATCATCAATGATCAATTGGAACTCAATCAAAACAGAAGATCATTTTCTCGACACCGACAAAGTAATAGACTAATATACAGATGATTTCGTTTGTGCCGAGATCAACTAATATTCACGATGGTGATGTGACTTATAGGATTAATGAATTAGGCTCTCAACATCATTTATAGGATTAATGAGTTCACTTCAACAATATCGAACTGTGTCTCCACTTATAGGATTTCAACCCTCTTAGAATTAGCATTTATAGAATTAATGAGTATCGGGATTTCAACCTCTTAGTATTAGCATTTAGCATTTATAGGATTAATGAGTGAGTTTTTTTTAAACTATAGTTCAACGATGTTATCGAATTTTTCAAATATTATTGACAATGTTATTCAACCTACAGAGACATATGACTTAAACTCACATGAATGGACGACCTATTATGTAAACTGACACAAGGTTTAACCAACAGAGATTTACTTGATCTAATGACTACAAATCTTACACTAACACTAAAATTGTCTAACAAATATTTGTCACCATAGAATACTCTATAATGTTTTCTCTAAGATATATGGATATTTTATTCGGATCGTATGAAACCCACCGCAAGTATTTTCTAGATAAATATCACATATCAAATTAAATATTTATTTTAAATTTTAATCAATTATTATACTATTGTTAGTGGTCACTTGATTTGGATTAATAATTGAGACAAGCCTCACTAAAGTGACAAGACAAGTAAGCATTTCATCTCATCAAAAATTGGCATCAAAACCTAACAAGACAAACAGTAAGCAAAACGACGACCAAACTCTAGATGTCTAGCTGAGAGGGCAAGCCGTTCAGTATTGGGCGAGCTATGACTCGGACAAAAGAGAAACACTAGGAACCTAAATAAATGGTGCCTCAGAAATATTTTGTCGCAGCCACCAACTTCCCAAATAAATCGGTGCCGTAATGCCGGACCTTACCCAACCCATCACTATCGAGATAAAAAAAGGTCAAGGTCAACCTCGTTATCCGGGTCTTGTGAAGAAATACGTGCCTCATATAGATGTCGCTAGTCCTCCTCCCGAAATAAAACTCATTAGTAAATTCTACATTAAACCAAAGAACAAGTTAAAATAAGAAAGAGACTCACATTAGTATTGCTGGATCTTGTATCGATCCACGTACTATCGTCTTTCTTGTGCGTACGTACAAAAACCTGGTGTACAGTGGCTAGCTCACCCGTCTGCAGTAGCTGTATCAAAAAAAAAAACCATAAGGTAATTAACATTAAAAATAAACAAACAAATAATATATTATGATTTGAAATTACTTACGATATCATAAGAATAATCGACAATAAATCTAGACCCTCCCATGCTTCAACATCCCAGTACCCGGACCAGCAGGCTCGCTCCTCCTATTCTTGTTGCACTGCTCGGACCTCCTCTTGTTCTCGGGGTTATCCCACTCAATAGTCAAAACCCTAGTTGAAATGCATGATATATAAAATATATATCATTTGTAATAATAATTTTTTGTATTTTAATAAGAAAATATAACATAATCATTTATCTCCAGACCCCTCGTCAACGACTCTCGGTGGCTGACCACCATTAGCATCACGATACTATTTATACTTGTTCAGTCGCTTCCCATATTTGTCCTGCATCGTGTGGAGAAATACTATCTATATATCATGTGGAGTATACAGGTCCGTGTTCCAATAACAAATATCCTGCAAAATAAATAATAACTACAATTCAATTGATATATAACTCTCAACTTACAATAAAAATTAATAAATTTGGATACAAAATAATAATTACCTGAAACATGTCCCACCATAATCGACGAGTCTCCCCGGCGGGATGGAGCTCATTCTCCATGATCTCCCGAAATATATTGGTCAGCCAAACCTCCCTGTTACGTAGCTTGTAATTGTATTTGTGGTTATAAATATAATTTAATAATAACGATACTTAAAATTTTAAAATTATTAATTTACTTACTACTTGGTAGCATATAAACAAGGTATTGCCTCTGTGGTGGGCCTAAGTCCTGTCGGAATGTACCCGCATCGGACGGTGTCGATGTTGGTGTGGTGGTATTTGTGGTCGGAGTTGAATGATCAGTACCAATGCCCACGTAATCGTCATCAAAATTAGCTAATTGATTAGCTGACCCCATATCCGATTGACCTAGGCTAGATCTGCGTCCACGATCTCTCGGCATCTGATAAAAGTATATATAATACAAGCATTTTATAAAATACCAGTGTATATATATATATATATATATAGGATTAAGATCATGTGAGAAACAAATTCCTGTGTGGGAACTTTAGGAACCGCTATATTACATTATATGTGATGCTAATTTAAATAATGCAAAATGCTATTTATATTTTCACATTGCTATTTTTATGTTCCCTTGATTTTTACTATTATCTTATTAGCATGTACATGATTCATAAATAGCATCACATACTATGTAATTTAGCAGGTTTCTAGTTCCCACACAGGGATTGGTTCCCATGTGAACCCACCTCCATATATATATATATATATATATATATATTGAAAAATATATATGTGTGTGTGTGTGTGAGTCAAAATATCTCAGATGGAGTTTCAGAGACGTTTGGAGGAGAGGCGCTGCATTAGAGGACATGAAAATTGATGAGTAGGGGTGAATAAGGATCGACCTTTTGGCACTGAACGCTTTGGGAAGCTTGGCTTCGAAGATTTTCAGATAGAGCAGTTCTTCCTCACATTGATACCTATTTCAAGCAGCTCTAGACATAGTTTCACACCTATCTGGAGCAAGTCGAGTCGCAGAGAGTTGCCAGTGCGGAAGCAGCTCAGGTAGCATGTACGCGAGGAGCTCGCCGCAGCCATGTCTCAACTTGCAGCTCAATCTCAGCAGCCTCCTCCACCCACTTCTTCCCACTCGTAGTGGTATTAAGACGTTGAATTGGATTTGTATTAAACTAAGTAATTATGCTTGAATTTGACGTATTTAAACCTTATATTCATGAATATTTGTTAAATAATTGAAATTTTCTTTTGCATTTTGCAATTTTTGGCATTTAAATATAAAAGGGTGGGGAAAGAAATAAAATACCAATAGCTAAATGCTTATCAGTATATTTTTAAAATTACCAATGCCGACGGGCGACATTACCTCGGCGTTTGCGGACGACAAAGATCACTAGTAATCATCAAAGATCTGAAGCCCGTCGGCAATATGCCAACGATGCTTACCCGTTTGGCCGCTGTCAGTATATGTCGACTGATAATGAATGGGTGGCCATGGGGTGTCCCGCCAGACGTGCCCGTGGCATCCCGTCGATAACAATACTGTCGGTCAAGTGAACTTGTTTACTTTTACCAACGAGAAAAATACCAATGTATGAAAATCATCGATTGTCAATATAAATATATGTCGACGATAGAGTGACGAGATTGCCCCTCTTTTAGTAGTGATACTAAACCAACAAATATTGTGAAACATAATATATATTGAAACATCTGTTATTGTTATTGAAAAATATATATAAGATTAATTTTTTTAAGAATTACTAAGAGCTACAAATTCAACTATTCTACAGAGTCACTAGGGCGCCATAAGCTTTGTCGTGGTACGACATGATAGGGCCCCAATAGAAAACCCACCAAGCTTATAATCAAATCAGATGGGCTGTTATTGGTGTCACATTTAACTCACAAGTTGATTAATCACGTCGGGACAGCAAACCCACTAAGCTTACAGTCAAACCCCAGTCGTGACAGCAAACCCACTAAACTTACAGTTAAACCCAGTGGGTTATCGTCCAAAATCACCAATTAGCTCATGACACAAAATATGTAAGCATGATCCTAACTCGAGTCCAACCAAAAATAGAAGGGAATTTTGAATTTTACAAAGCCATCTGAACAATCCCCATGCTCGTCTTTTGAATGCTTTGAAAGTACTAACAAAAATAATTACCATCCTCATGTTTATTTTTATTAGATGTAACAAAACACCTCCTTTTCTCAAATAAAACACTATCTATAGCTACTAACGTACTAAACACCTCGTAAGAAATAATTGAACAATTATCGACCACTCCCATAATATATCCAACAATAGATTAGAAATACGGATAAAGAAACCAAAAACGTTACCCCCAAAAAACATAATAAATAATCTCCAACAATCATTAAATAGTTTATGTATTATTCAGTCAAATGTGCAGTCTCAAATTTTTTTTTTCCTTTTTTTGTTTATGGAAGAATACAAAATTGTTCATAAATCACAAAGTTTAAGCTTATAAAAGAGTATCAAAGGTACACACAGCCTTCTTCATTACTCCACTCCCTGCACCCACTTCCGTTCCTTGCACCCACTTACTTTGTGGGCAAGAAACGATAAAATAATTTAGGTCGGAGTAAAAATACGAAAAGCCAATGTTGACCTAATGGTAAAACAAACGAAACGAGATGAAAATGTTTTTTTTGGGGGGGGTTTGACGATTTTGTGTTCCCGCCAAAATGGAGTTTCGTTTCAAATTTTCAAAGCCGTCATCTTACAGATGGGACACAGGTTCTTGAGCGTGAGCCACTGTTTGATGCAGTCAGTGTGAAACTCGTGCCCACAATCCAATGTTCCGATATCGTCCCCATTGATGTAATTTTCCTGATCCAGCAAACACGAAGAAAAAGTAAATTTTGTCAAATCGACACTACACACTACAAAGAGACTACTCATTATACATGATTTTGTCAATAAATTAGAATACCGACACAACAAAAAAAATATTCTCCCTCCAAACTATACCAAACAATTACCGACAGAGATAAATATTTACCTATAACGATTTTTACCTAACGACTTATATATTAAAAAAAGTATCCATCAAATTACAATATATCCTTAGGCATGCTTATATTTTTACAAATAGCGCACATATTGTTGGAGTATTTGTATAGCAGAAAGTAAGGCCATGTTTGTTTGGGTTTCTTCAGACCCGGATTGGGATTTTGAAAATCTCAATCCCAAACATACGCAGTCTTAAAATCCAAATCTCAAACCCTACCTATTAAAATATTAAATCTTAACTTTAAAAAAAAAAAAAAAAAAAGATACAACATTCCTTTTTTCCTCAAATAACTTTTCTAATATGTACTTTTATTTTTATGTATAGAATTTGGGTGTCAAATTGTAAATTTGATATATTATTCATCTAAAGATGACAAACGAAAAAGTTACGGCGATTTGAAGTTTTGAGTATTAAAAAAACACAGTCATGATTATAAAATCGCCAAATAAAATTCATTTGGACTTTAAAAATACCAATTCCAGAAATCTACAAACCACGAACAATCCCAAAACAAACGCACCCTAAGGGACTATTTTGTAATTTTATGGGGGTATTTGTAATTTTAAAAGATAACATAATTTCTTATAAATTAGGCTAAACCTGATAGGTGGTTTTTGTAATTATCCCTATGTAATATGATGCAAGATTTGCAAGAAATGAAATAACCCTGACCTGGCATACACAGCATGGTTCCAAGTTTGGCAAGACACAAACTGATTCAAATTTCCGATTCTTCAAAGAGTCCCTAATTCGTTCCTCACTTAGTCCGGTACTCACATTTCCTATTCGATCCTCCAAAGCCAGCAGTTCCTGTCACACAACACGAAGTTTGAAAAATATAATCCGCAAATGTTTTGCACTGAGAATGTATGTAGAGATTTGTTTAAAAGGGTATTATGGGCAAGATTACCTCATACGACATATTGTCAACATCAAGTCTCATGTCTCTGTGCCTGTCATGCAGCTCAGCAAATGCATTCATAAAAGGGTCAACAATCATATAATCCTGACAAAAGAAAAGGTCGACTTTTAAATATCAGAAGTAGTTGACCCCAATTAAATGAAACACGCGATGACACAATAATTACATTTGGACTAGATTGTGATAACCGGTAAAACTTGAATAGTTGCATACCCAGTCGAGCCTTTTGAATTTGTAATAAAAAAAATAAAAAAAACATGCTTCTTCAATTCATGCATATATATTTGGAAAAACATGCATCATGCAATACATATATATTCATATATAAAACACGAATATACAATACTTTTATGATTTTAAAAAGAGAGTGTAGAATTGACAAAAATAAGTAAATTATACTTTTAATTATAAAATTTATTTAAAAAAAAAAACACCATGTCTGAACTTACATGTTTCAAATGCTAAAGCATGCACGCAAGCAAAATGGCTAAGATGTACCGACAGTAGCGGGTTTAATCGGTCTAAACCCGTGTTTCAGGCAGGGCAAATCATGTAAAACC
Organism: Phtheirospermum japonicum; assembly: GCA_014905375.1. Lineage (NCBI taxonomy): Eukaryota > Viridiplantae > Streptophyta > Magnoliopsida > Lamiales > Orobanchaceae > Phtheirospermum > Phtheirospermum japonicum. The sequence goes on from BMAC01000089.1 coordinate 1,017,734, forward strand.
CCCCGAAAATAACGAGGTCAAGACAAAACTTAATTTTGAACCATCACAAAGATCGAAAACAAACCTCAGCCTGCAAGTGAACACCCCTCCGCATGGCACTCAAAACTTGACGAATCTGTTAACGAAAACGTAAAGTTATCGCGAAGTTTCTTTGTTAATGACAACTTCATTTTTCTCTAATACCAAGTGATTTTCGGCAAATTGGTTCCACGAAAAATCTAAATAACAGTTTAATTCCAAATTAAATGACGCAGAATTACATATTTTATGATGAATTAATGGCAGTTTAGGAGTTTTTCCAATATTGACTTGAGAAATAAAAAACTAAAGAATAAAGGAGAGGGAAAAGAAACAAAATTTATAGAACCAGACAGACCAGTGCAAACACTTGTTCATATAAAACTTGACCCAAAATCCAAAATCAGTAAATTCCATTGAGCACACACTTAAACACAACGCTCACTACACAGTCCTAAGTTCTTTTAGAAGCATATCCATGATCACGTACTAACTGAAGATATAAATAAAGAATAATTCATGCATATAGTTGACTAGTGTGAAAATATTAGAGGCACACTCCCCTAAAACTAAATTTTAACCAATAAAAGAACCCGAAGAAAATGTATGGAAAAAAAAACTAAGAAAACTATAACTCCTAAAAAATCGTAATAAGCCCAAAAAAAAAAACGGAAACCCCTAAGAAAAACCAAAATAAAATAATTTTTTTAAAAAAACAACAACTAAATTTGGACTCTTCATAAAGGAAATGTACTCCGTTAAGCGGGAGTACACAAATTTTTGTCAAAATATTAATATAAACCTCAACAATGCATCAACCAATTTACTTGCTCCAACATATTTACTCTCTTAAACAAGTGCCGCAAACAAAACCTAACGCCAAATTTCTACACATGATACCAAATACGAATGTTCCAAATTCCCGATCAAAATTTTCAAAAAACAAAAAACAGCAACTTAAATAGAAACAATTCTTTACCAGCCTATGCCTGCTATCAACAGCTGCTGAAGAACGCCACCCAGTAACATCCTCACCCGGCATATCCATCAAGAAGGCCGCCGCCCTCTGATCCAACTGCCGTTGACCTGCTCGACTACTACTAGGACCCGCCTCGTCCGACGACGAAGACGAAGAAGGCAAATTCGCAAAATGACTCCTCCGAACCCCAGACTCAGTCGGCTCGCCGCGATTAAACGGGACCCACGTAGCACCTTGATTCTGCGGCAATGACGTTGGCATGTTCTGATAACGTTGCCACGCACTAGAACCGGGACCCACCCGTGAACCAGGAGAAGAATGAGTTCTGGAAGAAGATAATGAATTTCCGGGAGGAGGAGCAAAACTCCAATCGATCTGCTCCTGCGGCACGTTTCTCGTCTCAGGCCCAGAAACAATATTATTTCTACGATAGGTTCTTACATTAGTAGCTTCCTCGCGGGACCCAGACCCTCTCTCTCTCGGCGGATTAAAAGATCCGCTCCAAGGGTAAGCATGGATTGCTCCTCTAGCCTCATTTGCGTGCATCGGATGAGAAGATTGATTTAAGGGACCATTTGGATTCGTCGTAATTGTTGTCATTGGTGATCTCGACTCCGAAGAATAAACGCCGATGTTTCTAGAAGAAGTGCCTCTAGGGTTATTATCAAATAGAACGGGCTCGGGCCGTCCAGGATTCGATCTCGGAGCGAAATTTCTAGCTGGGCTCTCGGATGATAAACCACCTGAAGACGGGAAAAAGCCCGGGGTTCGCCTGCTCATGCCGGCCCCACCGTTGCTCGAGTTTATTATCTGTTCCGAGTAATTAGCCGGAGACGAGTCGTGGTGCGGGCCCGACGATATAGTTAGGTTTCCTCGAGAAGCGTAGCAACCAGGAATATGATGATGCATCTGGCTGGAGCTCGAACTTCCACTGGGAGGGTAAAATTGTCCGGAATTACCCTCGAGGGCCTTTCGCTTACAAGACGAACCCCAAGTAGCGAATGGCGAGCCCGAGCCCGAGCCCGATGTATCGTTGTTTTCTCCGGAATTACTCGAACTGCCCGTAAAAGCTCCTATGTTACTCGAAGAAGCATAAAACGTTGGGATTTGCTCCCTCGTTTGCCCATTGTTTGAATTTAAGTTCAGAGAACGGGTAGAGCTGTAATTTTGCACACTCGGGGGCCCATCAGAAGAAGTGCCGATACTGGGCGGCGGGTCGAAAGACCAATTCTCTGAATTTGTGACTTCGGGCCCGGAACAAGAATTGAAAAATGAAGACCAACCGAGGCCCGTTTTTGAATCAGCTCCGTCTTGGGGGTTATTTGGGCCAGAGCTGGATTCGCCGCGGTCCCAACCACTAAAATTCTGACAGGTGTCGTTTGCGCTGTTTGTGTCAGTGGATGAGAGCATGTAATTGGAGAGCCGATTTTCGACCGGGCTCACCATGTTGTCCCAAGAAGAGGATCGGTCCATTGGAGCATTGTTGGGGATGGATCCTTGGTTCAAATCGATCGGTTCAGGAAAGGAATCGAGGGCACTCCTTTCCCGTTGCATTTTTCTTTTTCTTTTTTTTTTAATATTATATTTATTCAGGAGACGCTGAAATGTTTGTAGATCTGCAGATAAATGAGAATAAAGAAAGTCACTTTGAGGCTAAAATACAAATGAAGTGAACATGAATTTCAAATTATTATCTCGACCATGCTTTGTGTCCAACATAACACAAATAACAACACATACTTGCACATTAAACAGGTTTTTATCTAAAAATTCAATCTTGGTGTTAATTTCAACTTAGAATCTTAAATTTCATCAAGGATTGCAACTTTACGAATATGGGTTTTTCTAAAAATTCAATCTTGGTGTTAATTTCAACTCAGGATCATAAATTGTAATCAAAGATTGCAACTTTACGAGTTATGGGTTCTTGAGGCAGGTCAAATATGTGATCTACTCATCAAAAAATGGTGTGTGATAAGGCATTATTGCCCGAGCGAGCAATAAAGATTCAAAAACCCCATGATTGAGCCACAAAGACTACACATCGATTATTACAAGCAAACTCATGTTCTGGCAAACTAAAAAAAACAGTGCATAAATAAACTTTGATTCTCTTTAAAAAAATGCAGAAGGTGTGATTATGTAAGAGGTTATGAAAATAGAAGTAAAAAAGGAAAAGGAAAAAACCTGTTTAGATAAAGCCGTATAGTTTCCTTGTTTGGCAGAAACTGCACATAATTGATATTATTGAGTCGTTGTGGATACTATTTCACACAATATTTTGCAACCTTCACCTTGAATTCAGCAAGAATCAGAAGCACCGATTAATATTACGGAGAAAAAATAAATGAGAATTTTAACAGAGGCCAAGAAAAAGGAAACAATTATCGTGCTTGGTAAACAGGAACAAGAAAAAGATTGTAACTTTGTAAATATCACCAAAATTAACTACTTTTGACAAATGACTTTATCCTACAATGACCCACTACAAAATCAGGAAAAATAAAATTGATGCTATCTAAACTCATGAATTGAAGTTCTTAAAAAACCCACCCAAAAGAATATGTATGTGTATATATATAATATTTACTGTGCCAATAATAAAATAGAAAAAAATGAAAATGAAGCTTGTACACCTTAAATTGCAGATCCACCTTTCAAGATTTTCGATCTCAATCCCATGTACTAGCGAAGAAAATTCATCAATCAAAAAACACAATTTTTTTTTATAGAAAAAAACAAATTAAGAAAAGGGCAAAAGCAGTTCATCCATATCAAACAAACAGAAAATAAATATTACCAAGACAAAAGGAGTAAGATTATTAGATGGGTCAGGAACAAAAACCTTTAGAAACGAAATAAGATGATCGGCGGAGCAAGCGATCTGATAATTGGGTTTGTTTTTTCTCAATTGTGATAAAGAAAAACAGTAGGTGGAGAGAGTAAGAGGCGTTTCAAAGAAATTCGAACAAAATTTATAATCTTCAAAAAAAAAGGAAAGAAAGAAATTGAAAAAGGAAAAAAAGCTTTGGTGTTTGCTGTTTCTTTAAGGTAAGAAGACGGTTTCAAGAGGGATTCAAAGATGTGTCCACGAGAAGACAAGGCAGAAGGGGTCGCTGAGACTACACAGTTTTTATTTTTATTTTTATGGATGAAAGAGAATGTGGATGTGCGCTGAGACTCTCTAAACACACACAAAAGAAGAGTGTGTGTGTCTCTCTCGTGTAAGAGAGAGAAAGAGCGGTGAGCTAAATTGTAGAGTTTTGTTGCTTTCACCTTATTATATATTGTGTATAAATACGACTTTTTTTGTTTTTTGGGTAATCAAAATATTTGACCAAAGGGTTCAAGCTTGTTGGTTAAAAATGGGAATGGGGCAGGTTCAAATTCGGACCGGTTGATTTTTTAATCATTATTAATATTTCTTTTTAAGTATAATTTTATTTTGGAAAAAGAAAGGCATTGGTCTTATTTTTATAAAATATATATATTAATTAATGTAATATGTTATAATTACTTAATGGGTTAGACGGAATTGCAGTGAGTCCAATTCAAACTGGAAGGAATTGGAGACAAAACGGGTCACGGATCTTCGGAATCTGATAAAAGGGGACATCTCACTTTTGTGCCCCGAGAGGTTAAATAGTAATTTAATTGAGAAATTCTCTTAAATGAGTTATGACCAAGGTTTAAATTTGAGTGTTGATGTCAATTTCAAATAAACTTTTATTGAAGATGTAGAGATGCGAAAACGGTTATAGTCGGTCGGTTTTTTAATCGTCAGTTAAAAAAATTGGCCAAACATAAAACTGGTTATGGTTACGATATAAGTCTGTTATCGGTTCGGTGTGGGGGTTTTTTGGTTTTTTTTTTTAATAAATGAAAATTTTAAATAAAATTTGAATAATTGAGATGAATAAATTAAATAAAATTTGAATGAGATAAATAGATGAGAAACTTAAATAAAAATTGAATAATGGAATTTTTGAAGAAAAAAAATTTTAAGAAATATTTTTTTTAAAATGACTTGATTTTAATTCTAATATTAGAAACTAAAATTAAAAATTTTAACTTTTAATATTGAAATTAACTTGCCTACGTATTCTCGTAAAGTAGTCAAAGTTCACGTAGTTCATTAGAAGATTGATTGTATTCATGAAAAATATGTAATAAAGATTGTTTTGCTTGGTTAGCACAACTTGAGGGGTTGGAAATATCAATATTTGAATTTTGTAAAAAGGTCATGATGCTTCATAATAAACTGTAAGCAAAATTTTTAAACCTTCAACCCGATAATCCAGGTCTAGAATTTTGCGATAAAAAAAATATCGAAAATGCAGGAAATTTTTTTGACTAATTTACTCAACATATTAGCAATACATTTACCTAATCCAGGCGAATTGAGTAATGAACACTACAAAAAAATCAGTGGATACCGACGGTCATTTCTGTCGATAACGGCGTGACCGACGGAAATGGTCTATCGGTAAGACCCTCGTTGGTAAATAAAATTACCAACGGATTTTTTCCCGTCGGTAAAATGCTGACGGACTACCGAGAAATACCAATTTCACCGGTATTTACCGATGGGTTTTAATAAATTTAAAAAAAATAAAAAATATACCGACGAGTAATTTTTCGTCTATAATTAATTTTATTAAAAAAAAAAATAAAAATAAAAATTACCGACAGTTGTAGTCCGTCGGTAACTTAAATTATTTTTAAAAAAAATCTTTATGGGATGTGTCAGCCCGCCTCCAAGCCCAGCACCCATTAAGCACAAATAAATCATCTCATATGTCATTGATTTGAACACGCGACCTCTCGCGCTCCAAACCTATCCATGACCGGCTAGGTTAACTCAATTTCTTCTATATTTTTTGAACATATATTTTGAACCTATCCATAACCCATTAAGCACAAATAAATCATCTCATATGTCATTGATTTTTTGAACATATATTTTGTGTTCGAAAGTTTGGTTTGAACGATTTTTTTTCAAGGCATTTTTTTCTTTTTTTTTTCTTCAATGGCACGGCAGCGGCGGCGTATTTATATGCGCATGTTTTGTTTATGTTCTTCAATAGGCGGAGGCCATGGCAGTGGGGACGGTGATTGACGGCGGCTGGAGTGATGGTGGAGAGTCGAAGGAGATGAAGTATTTGGGGTGTAAGGTTTAAGGATAATATTGACATTTTTGTGATTAAATAAACGAGGTGTGTATATCCACACCCTTTGTTTCAAATTTGCTTGTGTTGACCAGTAATCGTGACTTGAGTATTTTAGGTTATTATATTACATTAATAAATCAATAATATTACACTTATCAAATGAATTTATCCGTGCATCACACGGGTTAAGCACTAGTAGTAAAGTAAAGGGGCTATAACCTTTGGTATGAGATAGAGCATTATAAAATTAATTGGTGTGACCCTTGTACTTTTCACGTGAGATAAAAAGCTAAAAGTGACGGTCATACGGATTCTCTACAATGTGACGAAGCCAAAACTCGGATCCGTTCAAAAAATTGAATCTTGTGTAAAAGGTATAAAAACTCAGCCAACCCACTATATTATCTCCCTCAACTCTCTCCTCGCTAGAAATCTAACCCTAGAACCCAATAATCGTAGCAAAATTATCGCGCAACACCACACAAATCTATGTGCTCTTCCTGCCTCTACTGCCCCAACCTTCATATACTTCAAAAGTCATAATCGTTTGTGCTTCCTCTTTTCATACCACCACCAAATCCCAATTTTTGCGCATGTAATGCTGCACAAAATTCAAAGCAATTCATTAATGAAAGGTAGATATAATATTTTTATGCTAAAATAGTGGCAGTTTCAACTCTATAAAGCCATAATTTATGAGTGATTGATAGTTTTTCTACGAGTTTATTTCATGAGTTTTGTGTAATATAGTGGATATTTGATGAAATTATTGTTGTTGATATACACGAATATCATGTCAGCATCCAAAGTTAAAACACTTAAATTCGTCATTATCATTGACTTTTTTAAAGTTAAAACACTATAAATTTGTCATTGTAAGATCACTTCCACGTTGCTTGATGACACATTAGTTTCTTGTTTAATTCATTTGTGCATGGTGTAAGCATTAACACTACTTTCGCAGTGGCATGGTGGGTGTTACATGATTAGAGAGACAATGAGTGCATATTGAGAAAATGTCAAGTATAGGATCCAAGGACAAGGCGAAAGTGATCACCACGGAGACAATGACCAACGAAGAAGTAGAGGAGGACAAGTATAGTGATGTTCATCTTGCGTTGGACACGGTGATGTTGGTTCACACAGAGAACATGAATACGTGGTGAATGCAACTTGCTTCACTAAGTACAATGTGAAACACATTCATGTCATTGTATTTGTGATTGATGCCTATCTACTAATAATATTTGAATGACATATCATAAAAGCTGTTTAAATGTTTTCAAATAATGTCGCTTTTATTTGAGTGTTAATAAGCTAAAATTTGATTGTGTTGTATGTTGAAAAGGCTGAACACGTATGTTTCTCGAAGTTGTAACACTTGACATGACAATGGTACTACACTAGTGCAGAAAAGTTGATTGGTGGCACTTTTGGACCGCCATTAATACAGGCGACACTTAAAGTCAAACCAATACGGGTGGCGATTCAAACCGCCACTAAGAATAACGTCGGGTGGCGCTTATCATCTTTGAAGTACCACCAAAAATGGTGAAATTCGGTTGGAAGCACCACCAAAAACTGAAGCAGGTGGCGCTTGTTAGTTATAAGCGCCACCAAAGCTAGAAGCAGGTGGTGCTTCTTGGCTATGAAGCAAGCAACACCAAAAACAGAAGCGGGTGGCGCTTGTTTAACTATGAAGCGCCACCAATAAAATTGAGCATTAACATCGGTTTCTTGAGGAACTGATGTCGTTGACACAAAGAGCATTAACATCGTTTTAACTATAACCCATGTTAATTCCAAAATAAATAATTAAAAAAGAATTAAATGTCTATCCTATTTTACCTATCCTCATCCCAACCTATAAATACTAAACAATTGTAATAAAAACTCATATTTTGAATTGAAAATTAAAACTAACCAACACCATATGTTAACAAAAGCATCCAATATACTTAAAAGAATTATTTACATTACATTTTTCATCGAATCTCTCCTGTAAAATTACAAATAGATATAATATTATAACCAATCATTCTAAAACGTAACTTTCTTTAACATGCAAAATAATTACTTATTAACCCAGGAATGTCTGAATAATTATGTTGTGCCACGGGTTTGAGAGGTGCTGCAACAGGTTGTCAAATGGCCCTTTTCCAGTCAGATTGCTCTGAACAATAAACCCATCTGAGGGCTTATGTCTTGCCTCTGCCGAAGATAGTCGTCTGCTGTTTGTAGAGCTTTCTTCCACGAGCCCATCTAAAGACGAGCTTAATCCAACAGTTCCAGATGGTGAAGGCATAAAACGATGAACATCAGGGCTATCAGTTGATGAGGATCCAGTTGCAACCCTCATTGGGTGGTCAAATTTGCAGCTTGGACCAAACTTGCATACTCCGTACTGTGTGTAGTAAACACACTTAAGCTCTCCTCGAAGGCAACAAAACAGGAACAAGAATATATGACAAATAAATTTTATATAAATAGTTAAAATAGGTTTGAGACCACAAAAGAAAAGTGATGGGCGTCTTTATCATGTTCTCTTATTCCACCTTTTTTTTTTTACTTCTGCCTCTCCAAGGACATAGTAATGACTAATGAGATAAACCGATATATTACACAGTACAGAATAATATTATTTTTAAATGATAATCTGAATAATCAAAAAGTGAAAATGCCTTTATTTATAATAAAGTTACTATATTTATCACATGATTATTAAATTAGTAGTTGAAGCTTCCATTATTTTACATGAGGGGGCAGACTTAATGGCATATATGATTATTGTAAAAAGCAATCATAATTCAAGGGTTTTTTTTTTGGGGGGGGCAAGGGGTTGGTATATTCAAAGAGAGAGGGAGAGAGAGATTCATGTTTGTTATATAGTGTTTTCGTACTATCTCACTTGATCATATAAGTATAACAAAGTGTAATTTTAATAACATTTACAATAAATGTAATTTTTAATGACATTTACAATTTTGTGTTTTCGTGTTGTATCATGTGCCATGACTTGTGTCATTTTCATCTATGATCCAGGTTCTAATCGTTTATGAGTGATATAAATATTAAAATTAAATCTAGTTTCTTTTTTATATTTTGTAATAAGCAAAAACACTAGATCGAAGAAAGGGTGAAATAATCAGGGATCAACGAAACTAGCATGATAAATGATTTCTGCAAGTGATTGAACGCTTGTTTGTTACCTCAAACCTGCAGAGAGAATTGGTGGACTTGCTCCAGAAATTAGCATTTGGGTAAACAGTATTGGATGGATATTGTTGCTCAAAAGTAGAACTTTTCGATCGAATGAGACATTACCCTCTCAAAATAGTGCACTATGCACTTTATTTTATTTTATAAATCTAGCTCGTAATAGTCATATAGACATCTATAATGAAAGAGGTCTCTTGCTTCAGAAAAAAAATGACTCAACAACAATTTAAAGTAACAAATATGCACGCACAATTAAGAGTTTATCAATTTTGAGACAAAAAAAAAAAAACTAATGGACTTCAGCACTCCTGATTAAAACTAAAACAATCTGAGAGCAAATTTAACTTCTTCTGGTAAGAAAAACTGTAACAGTAATAACAATGTCATTTTTTGTGAAGATACCAAAAACTAACAAAGCAATAAGAACAAAAAAAATAATAAATAAGGATGAAAACACACCCAGATAATCCATCAAAGTTTATAGGTCGAAGATTTTTGTCGTCTCTATTAGTGGCTGGAAACAAGCAAAAAAGTGAACAAACCAACAGTGCAGCAATCAATTCCTAAAATAAGCATAAAACCTCACAATCAGATATTGTAGTTTGATGCCATATTGCATCAGTAAAGAAACTGAGCTTTCACTGATCAAGCATTAAAGGAATTCTTGGTTTCAAAAAACAAGCATACAACCTCAGTTTTTTATGCATTCCTCAAACCAAATGAGAAAATAATCAAACCACAATAGTCTGAGTGAAATATAAAAATGTCAATCACAAGTTTTGTAAGATATGCATTGTCACTCCTTCTCAAAATTCAACATATACACTTTATATTTAACATAGCAGGAAGAAAAACTCAAGTGCACTGTTCATGAAATAGTTGTAAGTTTTGAAATCCAAAAACCAACTCCAATATTTCAAAATGACAACTTGGAGAGGAATTATTTATGCTCCTCTATCTCTCTCTCACTCTCTATCTCTCACACACATATCATACCTGACTAAGAACCACGGTGCCCGACTGTTGTCTTTCCAATAACTTAAGACCAGTTTCACCTGCATTCTCATAGTGGGCTTCCAACAGTGCTGGCAACCTCAAAACTAAATCAGCAAGACATGGGACCACCTCTCCAAACCACTTCTTGGATTCATCCTTATTCATCAACTAAAGTAACAATTTAGATGAGGATAACCTTAGATTGATAAGAAATTAAAATAAAAGAAAAAAAATACAAAAATAATGATAATAGAAACAATCATTTAATATAATAAATGCAAAAAATTGCTCCTTAAGTGAACATTTTCGCAAGTTAGGTGATTCAAAATTAAATTATAATGGTGATACTCAAAAAATGATAATTTGAAGCTAATAATGAAGGAAAAAAATTAAAGAGTCTTAACGAGCTGGAGTGCTTGTATAGTGAAACTAGAGAGCATTATCCTAAAAACAAGAGTTTTCACCACCGTTGGAGGCCAGAAGGCGGCAAGCGTTCCGAGTTCCACCGGCAAAAATGGCCTAATTGACCGGTAATCATTTTTACGCTCCATGGAATGATGATAAATTAGCTTGAGAGTTGTTGAAATATTAGGAGATCGCTGTTAAAACAAAAACATTGGATGTATTATTTTACGAAATTAGGGTTTAGGGTGAGGGTTATGATTCATGGTCGCCCGTCTTTTCTGAAGCTGGTGTTGTTTTATTGGTGGCGCTTTGTTATAAAGCGCCACCCATTCTTCTTTATTAGTGGCACTTTCGCTATAAAGCGCCACCCGTTCTTATTTATTGGTGGCGCTTTCGTTATAAAACGCCACCCGTTCTTATTTATTGGTGGCGCTTTCGTTATAAAGCGCCACCCGTTCTTATTTATTGGTGGCGCTTTCGTTATAAAGCGCCACCCGTTGCACCCGTTGCCAATTATTCGAGGCGCATTTGTTTTGAAATGCATTCCATATAGTTTTTGGTGGCGGTTTACATGTAAGAACCGCCACTTTTATATTTTTAAGCAGCGGTTTGCTTTTAAAGCATCACTTATAAAGCGACATTAATCAGCTTTTTTGCACTAGTATTTTTTTTTTTGAATAATTACAACAATTGTATTTAAGGTTTGATATATGTGTGTGTGTGTGTGTGTGTGTGTGTGTGTATGTGTGTGTGTGTGTGTGTGTGTGTGTGTGTGTGTGTGTGTGTGTAAAAGTGATACTTTTTAGTGAGCTGACGACATGTTTTAGTGTAAAAGTGACAATATTAATTGAATATTATATTTTAAGCTAAATGCTTTTATTATAATATAATATGCAAAAATGACACTTTTTAATGCAAAAATGATGATACCAATTGTTGAAAAAGTGATCAAAATTGTATTAGAAGTTAATTAAATGCTTGCAATATGTAAAATTGACATATTTTAGTGCAAAAGTGACAGTGCATAGTGCAAAAGTTACACTTTTAAGTGAAAAAGTGACATGTAAGTTAAATATTTGGTTATACTATACGTGTAAAAATTAAAGCTGGCAATGGACTGGGTCGGGCCAGCCCGGCCCGAGACCGTCAGGCCAACCTCCAAAATCGGGCCGGGCTGGGCCGAGGATTTTATCGGCCCAAGCCCGGTCCATCATAGAAAACGTAGTGTAATTGGCGGGCCAAATCGAGTCGGGCCGGTCGGCCCAAATGAGCCGATTTTTTTTGGCCAGAGATCCTAAGGTCCAAGCCTGGGTGAAATTGGTTCGGGCCAAAAATTGTCGGCTCTAGTAAAAATTACACTTTTCATTAAACAAGTGACACTTATTAGTTCAAAAATTGATATTCATAATAAATAAATGACAGTATTATTTATTACAATATAGTATGTAAAAGTGATAATTTTTAATCCAAAATTAACACTACAAATTAGAAAAAGTGACAATATTTAATTGTTGGAAAATAACACTTATTAGTTAAATGCTTGGAGAATATAATGTGTAAAAGTGGCACTTTTTATCGCAAAAGTAAAACTTTTTTTTTTTTTTTGGGCAAAAAGTGACAGTACTAATTGAAAAATATTGTGTTATGTTATAAGTTGAATCCTGATTGTTATTTAATATATACTAGTGACATATTTTAGTGAAAGAGTAGCAGTTTTTAGTATAAAAATGACAATATTTTTGCACAAAGACAACATAGCACTTGCATTAAAAATGAAGCATATTATCCAATTCCACTTTGTCTCACAATCTACTTACATTAACATCAAAAATAATATATCACATCAAATCAAGTGCAATTAAAAAGTTTCACAATAATAGCAACTGTCATTAAATTATATTTTGTATCCCAACATAACACTAAGGAGTTGCACCACTTGTATCTTCGTAACGCACAAAACTGAAATTTCTCGATGATTTCTCTATGTTCCATGTTATCTCGTTCACTATTTCGACCAAGTTTTGAGGTCTACATTTTGAAGAGAACTTTCTACAAAAACAAAATTAAGGTTTGTATCAAACAATTTCAATAAACAAGTATGACTCTACATGGAAAAAAGTGACAATTCTAACGCTAAAGGGCATATTTGCCCTAATATTCGGAATACTGAACCCGGTATTCCAAATATCGAATACTCGTTTATTCAATGACTCAAAAATCAATACTCAATCAATAACTTCTTAAGACTAAATAATTAAGTACTATTAAATACAATAATATAATACAATATCATTCACTTTTCAGTATAAATAAATGGTAAAACTGATCTCATACTATGAGATCGATCTCATACTATGAGATCGATCTCATAACAGACCTACTATTAAAAACAAAATTATTGTAAAAAATAGCAACAGAACGTAAAAATATAGAAAGAAAAGTAAAAGATGTATTTGATATAATTTTACCTACATAAAACGAAAGCTATATGGAGATGTATTTTCAAATTTTCATTTCTAATTTGGGCAAAATACAAAACTGCCTATATTTAACATAGGTTTTTAAAAATTACGCTCACAGTAGCAATATTGAAAATATACGAACTCACAAACTTTTCACTCAAAAATACGAACATAACCGCTGAAAAAGAAACTGCTCATGAAAAAACTGCTGCACGTAGAAATTCAAAACGGTTGCTATGTTGTTTGTAGAAACGCCACTTTCTTTCCGCATACAAGTTGGAAACCAAAATAGCGAAGACGCCCACAAGATTTGCAAGGAATTTCACGTGCTTTTCGATCATCTGAAGTCCCAACTCAAACCAGGTCTTAAATAACTACAATCTTACTTTTTGCTATTTTGTTACATAAGGTCTTATAATTAGGGAGGCCTGTGTTTGAATCCTTTTTTGATTTTGAGCAGAATTTTAAGAAATCTTCTGTGGAACTTATTTGATTTTTTGCCTACCGTGGTTAAAATAATGTGGATTGAATTCAGATTTACGTAGAATTGGTTATACACAATCTGTAAAGATTAATGTAGAATTGGTTCTCATTTCATGTTGATATAGCTGCAGATTATTTTCTCATTTTGTGTAACTATGTGCAGGATATAACAATGAATGCAGTTTTGACATTCGTCCATTACAACGGGCAGTGGGACACAGCCAACAATTACAAAAATTCTCAAGTGTCTAGTGTCTTAATTAACCCACAGAGTGAATTCAATGAATTTCGTGAAATTATCGCAAATAAACTGCAGATCAATTTCACCTCGCAGTCATTGCATATAAAGTATCAACTAAAGCACGGTTATCTACCAATAACCATCGACAGCAATGATAGCCTGCAATTCTACAGAGAATTAAAACAAAAGGAACACGATTACACTCTATTTCCAATCTGCACGTCGGTAGTGAATATAAGGCAAAGTTTCATGAGCTCGTTCACAGTTGAAGAAGTCGAGCAAGGTGAGCAGGCAGAAGTAGTTGAAATCGAAACACTACAATTTTTTTCCAAACGGCACAGATGAACTGAGCTATGAAACGGAAGGAGAAATTACAAGTTTTGCAGATATTATAGCCAAAGAAATGATGGATGCGGCCGAATCCAAAATAAGAGAGGTTGATGTTGACCATTGCCAGCACATGGAAGGAATAGTAGATAATAGTTTGGAAAATGGTATCAAAGTCGGGCAGATATATAAGAATAACGAGGTTTTGAAAAAGGTTCTAGGTGAATATGCTATTGACGAGCATTTCCAATTCAAAGTTGAGAAGTCATGTAAGAGGCAGTATTTTATCAAATGTATAAATGACTCTTGTGGCTGGTTTATAAAATCTTCTCATGTTTGTAAGTCAAGTTTCTTCAAGATAAGAGAGATGGTGGACGTACACACTTGTCATATAGACACAAGAATGAACAGCCAACGACAAGCCACTTCAAAAATTGTAGGAAATATTATAAAAGAAAAATTCTTCAATCCAAAGACTGATTACACTCCAGCGGATATAATTAGAGATATGAAACTCAAAGGAATAGATCTCGACTATCATAAAGCATGGCGGTCGAAAAGGAAAGCAAAAGATGATATCCAAGGAAAACCAGATGAATCATATAAGAAATTACCTCGTTATTTGAAAGAAGTACGCAAGGCGAACCCAGGCAGTGTCATAAGACTCAGCATCGATTCAGAAAATAAAAAATTTAGGTTCGTGTTTATGTCATTGAATGCTTCTATAAAAGGATGGCAGCATTGTCGACCAATTGTTATCGTCGATGGAACATTTTTAAAAGCGTCATATGGAGGTACGCTGCTAACAGTCAGCACACAAGATGCGAGCGCACATATTGTACCCCTTGCTTATGCTGTGGTGGATTCTGAAAATGATGAGTCGTACAACTGGTTTTTCGAGACACTTAAATCGGCAATTGGTAGTAGACCAGGAATGTGCATTGTGTCCGACAGACATGAGAGCATAGTGAAGGCAATTACAAAGGTCAGAAATAAAATTCTTTGCATTATTGTATTTTATTTGTTCATTATTTATTTATAATGATCTTCAATTAAATTGATTCTTGAGATAGTATAATCTTTCTTGTGCGCGTCTGTGACTTTAAATTAATTATTGAGATAACCAATATTAATAAATAAAAATATATAAGTTATCTTCTCGTAAGGGATTTAGTAATTACAAAATACTCCCGAAACTTTAACCTAATATTTTTCTTTTTTGGAAAAATACACTTACATATTAATAGAATATAACCCACCCATATTTTCTTAATTACAAAATACTCCCCCAAACTTTAACCTATCAAACTAAGATATATTTAATTTTCATGTTTATTAATAAATAATTAATAAGTTTTTTACATATGGTATTTGTGATCTTTTTGGGATGATGATTGTAGGTTTACCCTGAAGCTGCTCAATGTGCATACATGTATCACTTGCTGAAAAACTTGAAGAAGCATTTCAAAAAAAACACACAGGCCATGAGTGCATCTTTTATAGCAGCGACGAAGTCATACACTGTAGATGAATTCAATCACCACATGACAGAGTTGCGACTAATAGATGAACGGATTATATTTTATTTAAAGGATGTCGGGTTTGAAAAATGGGCACGTGTACATTGCTCTAGTAACAAGTTCCTGGCGATGACGTCAAATGTAGCCGAATCATTGAATTCAGCAACAAAAGTTGCCCGAGAGCTACCAGTAGCTACACTTTTTGAGTCGTTGAGGAGTTTGCAACAAAAATGGAATGTGAAAAATAAAGATGAAGCTACTTCCACATTTACGACCTTAACCAAGCGTGGACAAGAAATGCTGGAGMAAAACTATAGATCCTCCTTACGACTGACAGTAAGTATYATAATTGAAAATTAAAAAATATTAATGTGAGGCAATTTTCATATTTGTTACTGTAAAAATCCATAATAATGAATTTTATTTTATTTACTTTCAAAAACAGGTACAAAAAGTAAATGATCGGATATATAACAGTGTCATTGGGGACTTTAAGTTATGTTGTTGACATGGAAAGTAAATCATGTACGTGCAATCGTTTCGAAATGGATGAACTCCCATGTCCTCACGTATTGAGTGTGTTGCGAGGCAATAATGAAGATCCGATCCCATATTGTTCAAGGTATTATCATAAGGAAACTATGCTTGCTACATATGAAGACGCTGTATTTCCCATTAGTTGTGATGTGACGAGAATTATTTCAAATGAAAACCAAGACCAACTGGTCCTTCCCCCAAAAGGAACAACAAGATGTGGACGGCCAAAGAAAACACGATACCCTTCGAGTGGAGAGTTCACTAAAAAAAAATAGTTGTGGCAAGTGTGGTGAGAAGGGTCACAATATCAAAACATGTCGAAATCCCCCAAAGAATAATTAAAATTTTATTATTTATTATGAGACCAACAGTTTTTGGCTGACGTAATACTTAAGTGGTTTTTGTTATATTTCAATTCTATGTGATGACTTTTTTTTAATTCATAATATAGTTTGCTAATTGTTATTACTTCTATAGCAATAGACATGATTAAGTTTATTCGATGCTCAATATATATTTATTTTTGCTTTATTTTTATAATTTTGCAATTTTACTTGGTTTGCATCTAAAATGGATCTTATTAGGTTTATATTTGTTTTGCAATACTAGTTCCAGTTAGTTTTTAATTCATAATATAGTTTGGTTTATATTTTTTTTTCAATTTCATTTGGTTTGCTACATATAATACTCTCCTGAACAATTCTTATAACCAAATCACCCTCATCCAATATTTACACATTTTCCTGCCGGCAGGTAATAGGCTTAAAACTCTATTTACACACTTTCCTTCCGGCAGGAAAGAGTAAAAAATAATTTTTATTTTTTATAAACTCTATTTACACACTTTCCTGCCGGCAGGAACGAGTATATTTTTTTTTAGATAAGATGTGATATTATATATATATATATATATATATATATTATATATAATATATATATATATATATATATATTTACAACGTCCAGTTATATGATTCTTGTGAATTTGCTTTTTAAGAAAACCTGGCTCTATACTTGCATAGCACACAACGTCCACAACTCAGTTCTCATCATTACAATTTCATATCTTTCATTTTTCATATTTGCAATTTCACCCCTCTCAATTTTTATATTTAGAATTTCACCTCTCTCAGTTTTCATATTTGCAAGAGACAAAAAAAATTAACAGTTAATGGGTATGCAGAAGCTGGTGTCGCCACCCGGACATGAGCACTCACACGCGCCGAAGTAAATCGAACGCAACACGCAAAGAAAAACAAAACCTTCGTATTTTTAGAAATATACATTTAACTCCTTAATTTTACACTAATCAAACTTCAAGCAAGTTTGTAAGTTTAAAATCTGGCCTTTTTTTTTTTTTTTTTTAAATTATGTCAAGTTAAGGGTACTAATATGCAGTAAAACTGCATTCATCATGTAGTTCTTAGGTTTTATGGATTGAATTTTGAAAACGAAAGTAATGACAAAAATATAGGGAAATTTCATAAATAATAAAAAATCCTGGGGGCGGGGGCCGTAACAGATATCCACAAAGTAGAATTCAACGAGCTC
>BMAC01000089.1:1035920-1075543 GCA_014905375.1 Phtheirospermum japonicum
ACAGTAAATTGTTTCTTCACAAACATACCAAATACTTTACAAAACATAGTCTGAAACCCAAACCAACTAAAATAAATATATTAATAATTACTAGTTGAAGATAACTTATTTCTAAACTCCTCAGGTAAGTAGCCCCCAGAGTCTTTCTCACTCACATAGTCGTGCTCCAGTTTAAAAATTGCATGATTGTACAACAGAGAGGCGAGTCGTTTCCTGTGAATATCGGCTTGAAAATGTACTTCAGGGATCTCCAGTCCAGATAGGAAGTACTCAGCATAAGACACCATGTGTATCCCACAATCCCTGAAAAAGAAAATTGTAACAATTAAATATATAAAATAAATTATAAAAAAGTTTAAAGGTAAGTGATTAACAAAAAATGGACTACCCTGATCGACGGCTGGGCAACCTCTCAACAAAGACAACATTAAGTGGATTGTTCAAATATTTCCCAGCATATGCTCCACCGCAAAAATCAAGATATTTCCTACTTGTAAAAAATTGTACCTTTTCCAAAACTCTCAGGAGAATAACAGAATAACGCTTAACAACCTCAACAACCATCTGATCAACATCCTCAGTTCGCAGTGAGTTATAAACATAAAAACTTCTATCGATAAATGATAATTTCCCCAATATCCAGTGCCCAACTTTATCATCCCCAATATGAATAGGAAACAAAACATGATCCACTCCCAGCCAAGACTTAGCAGAAATCATTACATGACCAAATATATAATCAACTATAGGATTGAAGGTATCGACCGAAAATCCAGCTGGATTAGAAATGTATCTGTAATACATATTCTCAATCAACTGATCAAAGCGTATATCCGTTGTTGTAATGCGTGTACGTATGTTTGACTTCGAGTGAAATGCAAACTTCCTCAAGTAATAGAAAATTACATCTACATGCTGAGTATCATAAGCCAGAAAATAAACATGTTAATTTACACAGTAATTAAATGGGAAGAAAAAAGAAGAATTAAAAAAAAACCTACATTCTGTACTTACAATCATCCCCCGAGCTTTAACCTACTTATTCATAAATTTGAGAGTTACCAAAAACAGTAATCAGGTTGTGCCTATAAATACAAACTAACCCCGTTTAACCTGATTCATATTTAATAATTAATTATAAAACTTGTTCATAATTACTAACCGATTATTTAAATTTGGTACAGAAGAAAACATTGATTTACTGAGAGAAATACTAAAAAAGAGTATTAAATAAACAACAACATCAAAAGAAATACTTACAATCACATCAAAAAGATGATTAGGCTGAGCAAGTGTCCAAAACCATGTCTTATCAGTTACTACAGCCACGTTAAAGTTAAACCCTTGTTTGAGATCGTCACACTGCTTCTTATAGAAAACAATCCTACTACAATTCAAATTACCAATAAAAAGTAAATAATCATCAGAAAATAAATATTAAAAATTCAAAATAAAGTAATAGTATTATACCCATCATCAGACATCTTTGGTTTAATAAGACGTCCCTTSTGCAGCCATTTTTGAAATTGCAATGCTTCATGTTCATCATCTTTGTTCCAAAAATGACCATCTAGTGGGCATAAAGACAAATTACATGTCTGATTAACTTTGTGTTTAAAWTTTGGACGAGGAATCTGRGGCTCTCTTAAAGRGATAATAGCAAAACCAGGGTCAACCGACTTCAAACTAAGATTATTCGTCTTCTCCTGGTTGGCATCAATACAATCCACGGGTGTTTCCGTAGACAGTGGAGATAGGCATACAGGCTCCAAATCAACTGATGACAACCCACAAATGCTTCYAACAGACCAAARAATCTCACTTCTAACTCCCTATTCACAAAAATAAAATAAAAAATTATGAGCACATATAATCACAAATTTACACCAGAATGGTTACCAAACTACCAACAAACCTTCGTAGGTTCTTCCTCTTTGTAATTATTAGGTGATCGTGCTCCTTCACTTTGTCCAACAACCCCTCCACCATGATTGCCACATTCATTACCCTAAATACTCAAGATAAAAGAAATCCACATACAAGATTTTAACTGAATAATAATTATTATCACCAAAAAAATAGCAAGTACATAAGATTAAGAAAATTTACCATCTTAATAGATTGCAACTCTGCTAATACTTTGTCAACAAAATCCTTAAGTAAGTCTTTTATAGCATCCACATCATTTGCCATGTCAATTTGCTTATACAAATCGTAAAGCTGACTATACTCTTCACTGGCTGGAACACCTCTTTGTGATGAACTTGATGGATGATCGTTATGCTATAAACATATACACAAATCAGAATACAAAACTTTACATTGCAATTTACAAATATCAACAAAAACAGTAAAAATAAAGGAATGCCAATAAGTATATAACCAACTTCATTTCTAACCCTCTTCCTAGCATATGAAATACGTCCCTTCTTTTTATCCACGTTTATTGATTTTCGCCGATATATTCGAAAATCAGAATCAGAATCACTCGTAGAGTCCGTTGTAGCATCACAATCTTTTTTCATTATCACTGTAAAATAAACATTAGTTTTCAAATGGAAAACTCTTCAATTATACATGTAATGGGGGGGGGGGAATTAAATGATCCAGTTGGCATAAAACTTAAAGAGGAAACCATATTTAGGGAGTGTTGCAAACACTTATGCCTTTCAATTCCGATTTAATGGAAAAAAAAATAGAATCTTGCAAATATTTATATTTCCCGCTGAAACCTGGAACTAGTCGGATGGAGTAGATAAACCTAGCAATCACTTAAATTAATTAATTAACTGATTTCTTGATTAAAGGAAAAAATACTAACCTCGTACGGAGCTTTTGTCACCGTTAAAACCTGGAAATATCTTGATAATTGATTGTGAATTTATAAAGTTGGGAGGAAGTATGAGAAAAATTGCAACCGGAGATACAAACCGAGTTATGGCATGTGAACAGAATTTATACCATTTACGTATATGGGTTTTAAGTTTCTATCCCACTAATTTTCTCCACTAAGGCCACGTTCCATTGCCGCAAACTCTCATCTCTCGTAAAAATAAGGATAATAATAATAATAAAATATGTAATTAAATAAAGAAAGAATAATTCTCGTATAATATTAAAAATAATTTAGAGATAGTAAAGTTGTAAAAAAAAAGATTACATGGTATTTTGTATAATTATCCCTTTTCTAATTTGCGTTGTAGTTGTACCTTTCTCTTATCAGACCCAATATCTGAAAGGCCGAAGCCCCATTAGTTTTTATCCATTTTGTGAAAGGATGTTCGGCATATGGCGGATGTCTAATAAATATAATGGACTGCACTTCTTATTTGAAGTTGTTTGATGGACCGACAAGTAGAATCCAATTAAGCCCAAACCCAAAAAAAAAACAAAAACAACAACAAAAAAAATAAATATCAACACGTGTTTTTATGTAAAATAGTGTTGACTTGTTGTCTTCTCCCACAACACAAAACCCAAGAAAATCACTCCGATAAAGGAATATGAACCCCCAAGGCCTTGGCCGCTTTAATTTCATCCCTAATTTCTCAAATTCTCACTCTGCTTCTACTCCTCTTTCCTCCTTCAAACACCATAGCTAACCCAGCTTCGCCTACCTCCCCGAGCCCCGATTTTCATGAGCCCCTTTTTCATCTCCTCCGCCATTTTCTATCCATCACCGATACAGCCGCCGCCGCCATTTCTTTCCTCTCAATTTCCAAAAAACGCAAGCGGGCCCACTCCCAAGAACCCGATGACCCGGGAAACGACACCGGCTCCGGTTCGAGGCTCGACCGGCTCGGCTCAGCCGTCCCCAGAAACCCCGACTCGTTCAAGCTGTTATTCAGGATGAAGGCTTCGACTTTCGAGTGGCTCTGCGGCCTCCTCGAACCTTTACTCGAGTGTCGCGATCCGGCCGGCTCGCCCCTCAGTCTAACCGCGTCGACCCGGCTGGGTATCGGGCTTTTCCGGCTCTCCACTGGCGCGAAATACGCAGAAATATCGACCCGGTTCGGAGTCTCTGAAGCTGACTCGAGATTTTGCGTCAAACACCTCTGCCGTGTGCTCTGCACAAATTACCGGTTCTGGGTGGGATTTCCGAGTCATGCCGAGCTGGACCCCGTGTCGACCCGGTTTGAAACCCTTACCGGCCTGCCCAATTGCTGCGGAATCATAAGCTGCACTAGGTTCACTCTCGAGAAATCTAACGGCTCCGATTCAATCACTGATAGCATCGCGGCTCAAGTCGTGGTAGATTCGTCATCTAGAATTCTAAGCATCATAGCTGGTTTTCATGGGAATAAAACTGATTTACAAATCCTTAAGTCATCAACTTTGTACAAAGATATCGAAAAAGGGGCAATTTTGGATTCAAACGAGCAAATTGATGTGAATGAAGTAAAAGTGCCTCAGTTTTTGTTAGGAAATGGGGATTATCCCCTGCTTTCTTGGTTGTTGGTACCGTTTCGTGATCCACGGTCAGGATCAGCCGAGGAGAATTTCAACAACGTGCATCGATCCATGAGTTTATCTTCGTTGAAAGCCGTTGCGAGTTTGAGAAGTTGGGGTGTTTTGAGTAGGTTGGTCGAGACGGACCGTAAGGTTGTGGTGGCTTGTATTGGGGCTTGTTCGATTCTGCATAATATGTTGATCGCAAGGGAGGATTATTCGGCTTTTTGTGATGATGAGTTGGATGATAATGCATCGGATAATCGGAGTAAATCTAGTTTGGAAGGGGATTTAAGTGATGAGAAGGCCTTTGTTATAAGAAAGGCATTGGCTTGTAGAGCCAAAAACTAAAAGTTGTAATTAGTGGTTGGATTTGTTTTTAGAAAATGGACTTTGTAAATAGATTCATGCAAATTAGTTAAAAAAAAAAAAAAAAAAGAAGTGGTTTTGATGATTTGATCATTGTTGTGTTGAATGGAGCCTTTGTTTACATTCTAGAATTTTAGTGTTTGTTTAACGTTTACAGCTATTTGGGTTATGTTGATGATGGAACTTGAAAGTACAATTCTCAGATCAGATCAGATCATATTTAAATCACACTATAAGTTTTATTTTGCAATTTTATCTAAAGAAACGAGTATTGTGGCAAATTACATGTAAATTGACAGTATTGTGTTGTTGAATCAGAGCCAATAGAGAAAAAAACGTTTTGAAGTTTGATTTTTCATTGAATTTGGATTTGCTACTGATCATTCCATTTATCATTCTTTTTAGAAGGAGAAAAAAAACGTCCGACCAAAAAAGTGGGTTATACGAAAAAACATAACACTAAGTGAGAATGATAAAATATGGATTATAAGACAAAAACTTGCATCTTCTGACCGTCACTTCAAAAACTGAATTTGTGTGGTTGATTCGTTTTTTCCATTAAAATTGTCACGCTTTACTATAAAATTGTAAAATTTACGCAAAAAAAAAAATTGTCACTTGTTATACTTATATTATAAAATTATATTTGTACATAATTAATACAAAATAATTAAACTGCAAATTGTACGGTGATACATTTAAGGTCAAGGGTGAATATTTTCAAAAAAAAATTGATGATTTTTATTTAAGATACAAATTAATAAAAATGACAATTTTTTATTGATATGTAAATTAACACTTTTAGAGTAAAATTATAATATTAAAAGAAAACGTGATTATATTTTTTTAATTTATTTAAATTAGTTAAATAATTGATTAGTATGTAAAATGGTATTTTATATAAACATAACACTAAAAGTGGTCGTAGTAAAAATAAATAAATCATCACACTTCACTAATAATGAATTATGTGATGATCAAACAGCTGAACAATTCAATATATAAAGGCTTCCAAAATAGTATGTGTACACGATATATGCCTTCACTTATTCTAACGTTTTTATTTGATCTTAAATGTCTTTTTAAACTTCTCTCGTGAATATGGAGTATAATTGAACAGCATATTCTTCGGTAAAAAAAGGTCAAAAAGGAGAGGTTTGACAGGATCATGCAAAATCGTGTGTAATTGATGACATTAATTAAGATGTGAAATTGTAATGGAGAGAGGGAAGTGCCAATAGTTTTTTGTTTTAAGATGACGGCAACATCCTAGATAAGATCGTTTTTTGAAAAGAGGTAATTCATTGTTGGGAAAGCGGAAATTAGTTGAAAACTAAAGTGTCGTGTTTGTAAATAAAAATTACTAAGATAGGAGAGAGTGTTTGTTGAAGAAATTGTAAAAAGTAATTTATTTGTGTAAAAGTCAACCAGTAAACTCATGAAATCTAAAGATCCCTATCCCACCTCACTTTTCAATTTTGATTAACCGTGTCATAATCAAAATGACAAACTCAAAAATTATACTCCATCCGTCCCAAAATAATAGTCCTAGGATTGATTTCACACAGATTAAGAAATTGGTAGTTTATATAGTTAAGTCATTAATTTAGTTAATATTTTTTAATTATACCCTTCATTAATTTATTAATGTCAATTAATGCTTAAAAAAATCAGTGTTGGAATTAGTATATTTGTTATTGGAATAGTAAGATTTTACATTGTAATCATCAATTTTTAATTTACCATGTAGAAAATTAGTATTTCAAGAATATTAATTAAGGGTATGTGTGGAAATGAAAATTTAATAATATGTTAAATATAGTAACTGGACTATCTTTGTGGGACAGACGAAAATGGTATACTGAACTATCTTTGTGGGACGGATGGAGTATTTAATTTAATACTTATACTATCATTTGCTCATTGTGCGGAGGAAAAAAGTTATCTTCACATGATAGCTGACCTACAATCCATGTAGGATAGTGCAAATAATTAAAAAAAATATGTAAGAAAAAAAAAAGTCACGTAGAATTATTTTTCTTTTTTTAATTATATAGGAATATACGTAATAGAATTAGGATAAATATTCTAATTAATATTAAAAATAACAAGATCATTTAAATATATTTATCTATCTAATAATTAGGAAAAAAAACATGTAAGATAGAAAAAAAGTCATGTAAAATTATTTTTCTATTTTTAATTATATAGGAATTTACTTAATAAAATTAGGATAAATACCCGAATTAATATCAAAAAAATAACAAGATCATTTAAATCTATCTATCTATCTATCTATCTAATCACTTTTATGTTGTTTTGGTTTTTATTGTGAGATTTTTGTTATTTTATTTTACGCTTTTGTTTTAATTGTGAGTCCAATAATATTAAACTTGTCACTTTTTCTCAAAAGTAATTTGACCACTTTTTTAATTAGATTATATCAAAATTACAATATAATTTAGTATTTATTTTATTATCTATCAAGGTTTCATCTATCAAATATTATTATGATTCAATGTCTTTTTATTTGAATTGATCTAATAAATAATATTTAATATTAATGATGATTTAGTTATTTTTTTAATTATATATGAATTTTCTTAACATAATTAGAAATGATACCCTAATTAATATTTAATAAAATTAATAAGATCATTTGAATATAATATATATATATATATTATATAAATAATGATATATAATTATTATAAATATATAATTATATAATAATTTATATAAATATTTTAATACACTCAAGCCAATTATTTTTATTTTATATATATATCGTGCAACGCACGAGCACAATACTAGTTCTGATTAAAAGATGGGAACTATTTTCTTTTCAAACAAGACTATTGATTAAAGAAACCTGTTTTTATCTTTTTCAAGAAACTTCTAAATGTAAAAAATAAAAGTATTTTTATAGTAAGCTGCCTCATGGGGTTGGTAAGGAGGACCCCTCTCAAGTCTTGTTGGTTTCTCAAAGTTCACCAACCGCAAATTCATATGGCCATTGATTTAAGAATAGGCAAAGATCTAATTCTTGGTTGAGTCCCCTTTTCCCCTAATAAATCGAATATTGGGACATTCGTGGGCCAATTAAGCGACTAAAATGGTTTCAGAGTCAATATTATTATTTGGTTAATATATATAAAGAAATGCACGTAATAATAGTGAATATATCTAATTGTGACTTATCTGGAGTTTTCACAACATATATATAATTTTAACAATTTAATCATGTTGGAGGTAGTCCATTATCCATTTACAACTAGTTTCAAGATAGAATGAATAATAACTCAAAATTCATTTCTTAACAAAAAAAAAAATTAATGATAATAATCATCAAAATCTGATTAATTTTAGGTACAATTTTAGCAAGTACACCAAATAATGACCAAAATAACAATAGGAAGAAGATGTACACAACACACGCAACATTTTTAACACCGTCCTTTTTTTAGATTCACGGGTGAATAATCGGCGTGCCATCGTGCCGTGAACACTAGTGTGTTTTTATTATAAATTTAATAATAAGTATTAATTTAATTAAATTTATAATTTTACATTTTTTGTGTCGTACAGTAACGTGTCAGTGTCATATTTTTGGAAGATTTTACAGTGTCTCATAATGTACCATACCCCATGTATTTTAAGTTATTATATTATTTTAATATATAAAAATTGAAATGATCTAATAGTTAAAAAAAATATAAGATATGGTACCCACCGTAGAACTTTCCAATGTTTTTTTTCTCGTGTTTCAGGTTATTTATCGTGTCCATTGCCAAATCCACGCCCTCTTCTCACCAAACATCCTGCCACGTGGATCTCTTCCATTCGTCGAAACCATCCACCTATAGCCTTCAAACCAACCAACAGCCGCCACATCAACGCGGACCTCATGCACCGCAAGCAGGGAATGTTTGAGCTTGCGTCACAATAGCATAAGAACAACAACAATTAAAATTAAATCATTCTAATGATTGGGCCCGCCGTCCCACTAATTGGGCCCCACGGAACCACTCACTGTACATTTTCACCAACCCCGAGCCGGTTTGGCGAACGGTTCACCACCACCCCAACCAACCACCCCCGGTCTGAACCAAACTGATTCATCTATATATATTCACATCCATTTTGCAAATTCTAGCAATTCAATTTCAGGAATAACCATCATTTCAGATTTCTAAAAAAAAGGTGAAAAGTGAAATTTGAGATAATTAATTAAAATGGCAGAAAATGGTGAATCGGTAGAAACCCAAGCTGCAGGGAGGCATCAAGAAGTTGGGCACAAAAGCCTTTTGCAAAGTGACGCCCTCTACCAGGTACTGTTTATTATAGAATTAATGTTTTATTTATTTGATAAATCCTAATTTGATTGTTGGGATGAAATGGCTAAAAAGTTGGTTTTGATGTCACAGTACATTCTGGAAACAAGTGTTTATCCAAGAGAGCCAGAGTCCATGAAAGAGCTCAGAGAAATAACTGCAAAGCATCCATGGTCAGTGTGTTCAATTTTTCCTTTTCTTCTATTTAATGAAGTTTTTTTAATTTAATATTTGTATGATTAAATTTGGGGGTTTATGAAAATAGGAATATTATGACTACGTCTGCGGATGAGGGGCAATTCTTGAACATGCTATTGAAGCTGATCAATGCGAAGAACACGATGGAGATTGGAGTTTACACGGGGTACTCTCTCTTGGCTACTGCCCTTGCTCTCCCCGACGATGGAAAGGTATTAAAAAATGTCTTTGGAAATGAAAATGAATTTCCTTGTTATTCAACCTGATTCTTGTTTTCGTATTTGATATAATAAATTATTTTTAAAGGCAGTTAATGTGATTATATTTGTAATTTCCCGAAATTTGATTTGTTTGGATCTTTTTCCAAAACAAGTGGAATATCTTATTTTGTAGCGATGTCCTTCATTAATTCATTAATAACATGTTTGGCACTATTGGTGCAGATATTGGCAATGGACATCAACAAAGAGAATTATGAGTTGGGCCTGCCTGCAATTCAGAAAGCTGGTGTTGCCCACAAAATTGACTTCAAAGAAGGCCCAGCTTTGCCTGTTCTTGATCAGATGATTGAAGAAGTAAATCTCACCAAACAATCCCTTATAATACCTATTCATGATTTCTCTACTTCACCCAATACATTATACATTAGGAAACCAATTTCGTTTAAATTAATGAATTAACTCTCAAATCTTATTTTATCTTGGATTAAAAATTGATTGTCCATGCAATGTTTTGCAGGGGAAGTATGATGGGACATTTGATTTCATATTTGTGGATGCTGACAAGGACAACTACCTCAACTACCACGAGAGGCTTATTCATCTTGTTAAGGTTGGTGGTGTGATCGGCTACGACAACACCCTGTGGAACGGATCCGTGGTGGCCCCACCGGATGCCCCGATGAGGAAGTATGTTAGATACTACAGGGATTTTGTGCTAGAGCTCAACAAGGCTCTTGCCGCCGATCCAAGGATTGAGATTTGCCAGCTCCCGGTGGGCGATGGGATTACCCTGTGCCGCCGCATCAGCTGATCAAGCTGCCATTCAAACTATTATTTTCAAAAAATCAAGTTGTTATTCCCATTCTGATTTTTTGGAGCTTTCTTGATTTGTATTTGTTTCTCATTTTAATGTGGATGAGCTATGCAGAACTCTTACAACATACTAAAACATATTCTCTAATAAAGATCTTCCTATATCTCAGTTTCATTGTGTAGCAAAAATATCAGTTTTATTTTAAGAAGATTGTAATGTATTTGGTCAAAATAAGATCATACGTTAGAGACTAAAATGATATTTTTGTAGTTTGTAAGTCAAATAACGTGTTAAGATCTTAAGTATTTTATGTTTTTTTTTTTAAGAAATCTTATAAAATATATTGAAAAATCATACCAAGTAAACTCTCACATTTGACATTATAATTAATGTGGTATCATATCACTCCAAGTAATTGAATCAAATAAGAGTTAGGGCTAACACGAGTTACCCTCTGATGATCAAATCAACTACACAAAACTAGAGAGAGAGCAATTGTTGAATGATTGCGTAAGAGTACCGTTCAACAAATAAAAATTGCAATATTCATAGATAAATAAATGGATTTTGTGGTGTTTTTTTTGCCTTATGTCCTTAATGGGCTTCGTTTGCGCAGACTAACTTCAATTTGATTTCATAACAAATTTTATTCTATGAAGCTTTTGTTTATCTTTGGTATAAGAATAAAAAATACCTAATTTTTTGAGGGAAAAAATTTACGTGTTCACCTTTTTTCCCAAACGTATCTAAATGCTACCACCCCCACTAAATATACCTAATTTATCAAATACACAATGCTATGTTCCATAATTGTTTTATGCTTGTTTTTAATTGCTTCATTCCTAGTGTTTGGACTTTACCTTAGTTCAGTGGGAGTTCGTTCTATATATTTTGGATATTATTTGATTTTAATATTGATGGTTTTGCTATTTTTTAACTCATTATGGTTATTTATAATGTGTTTCATTACTTAATGTTTGATCTCACTAAAGTTGAACTAATTGAAAATATTAATGATTAAGATCACATTACATGTTATTTCCATACTACTCACCATATTCGATCTGTGTCATTGAATATATTAGTATGGTGATTATCATAGATAATTCATAATATCAACTGTGATGGAAAACGTGATAGTCTCATTGCTAGTATATGAGGTGGACTAGATTGTCAGGCAGTAGTCGTTGAATAAATGATATTAAGTGCGTACATAAAGTAATATAATTGTTTAAGAAACAATATGTAGCCCAGGTGGGAGACTGTTCACTACAAGAAAACGTATTTTACCGAGGGATAACACGAGAAAAATATTCCCCTCGAGGGAATTACCGAAGGCTTATACCTTCGGTAACACTCCCTTCGGTAAATTCCTCGGAAACACGGCCTCAATGTTTGCCGCTATAATTACCGAAGGTAATATCGAAGGCCTTCCGAGGGTATAATTAACGAAGGAATATCCCCCTTTAAGAAATACCAAGGGGAACAATTTACCCTCGGCCAAAGGGAACTTAGTCCCCTCGGTTTTTTTGAGAATAAAAAAATCGGAAAAAAATAAATAATAAAAAAACGAGGGGAAGAAATTCCCCTCCAAAATATCGAAGGGAATTAGGATCCCCTCGGAAATCCCGAGGGAAAAACTTCCCCTCGATTTTTTTTTAATTAAATAAAAAAAAATAGAATAATCATAAAAATAAAATAAATCCTATCATTTTAGGCACGTGGGGTGGTTTCACCCGATTTTGATTGAAAAATATCAACGAGCATGTGCGTATTTACACGTGTCGTGTAATTCGACCAACAACCAAGATACGATCGATCGATCAACTTGTTCGGTTGAAAACGCGAAACCACGAAGTATCGTGATTTTGTGAAGATGGCACGGTGTGCGTCTCTATGTCATGGAACCACGAGAATTGGGTGTTGATTGGTAAATACGCGTTTTCTATTTTTTTGATTTTAAATTAAAAATTGAAAAAAAATAGAAAATGCGTAAAACTAAAAACATCCTAATGTTTTACGAATGGTGTGGCACGGGGTGCATCTCGATGTCATGGAATCACGAGGATCGGGTGTTGATCGTTAAATAGGTATTTTCTATTTTTTTTTCAATTTTTTAATTAAAAAACCCGAGGGAAAAATCTTCCCCTCGTTTTTTTTAATTAAATATAAAATCAAAAAAAAAAAGAATAATCGTAAAAATAAAATAAATCCTATCATTTTAGGCACGTCGGGTGATTTTCACCCGAATTCGATTGAAAAATATCAACGAGCATGTGTGTATTTACACGTGTCATGTAATTCAACCAATATTCAAAATACGATCGATCAACTTGTTCGGTTGGAAACGCGAAGCGACGAAGCGTCGTGATTTTGTGAAGATGGCACGGGGTGCGTCTCGATGTCATGCCGCCGTTGCCGTTGCCCTGCCGCTCGCCGGTGCCGCTTTCCCTCCCCAAACCACAAACACTGCTCTGGAATCCCAGCCTACTCTAGCCTGTCTCCAACCTTGCCGCCATCCCCGCCACCAACAATATTCGTTCTCCAGCCACCATCCCCTCCCCCCGCCTGCTCCAGTCCCACTACCGCCACATTACAGGTATGTGCTTCTTATTATAATAATATATATACTATATATATATATATATATAATATATATATATGGTTGGGTTCAAATGGAACCATGTCAATATATGCGAACCTAGGGACCAATCCTGACCATTAGATTGGATAATCTCGATGGTTGAGAACATGACACGTCAGCAGGGTAATTATGGAAAATATTGAATTAATTTAATTAAAAGGGTATTTTGGACAAATATCAGCATTTCGAAAGAGCACTACATTGCTCTCTAGAAAGCACACGGGTAAAAAAAAGCACTACGACTGTGTACAAAAAAGTATCACAATTTCATTTTTATAAATAAATGTAATTAAATTTAAAAACTGAATATTAAAAGTATCGCATGTGATTAATTTTAACACTACATTACTGTGTAAAAAACACTGTTAAAAATACGATTAAGAATTTTGGATTTTTACTATATTTTACTTCTTTTATAATAAAAAGTAGCAATGTTTTTCTTAATATTATTACAGCGCTTTTTTACTACATTATCACTGCTGTTTACTACATTATCACTGCTTTTTTACTACAACCTCACGCCTGCCACAGCAACACCGCCCCAATCATCCATCGTCGCCAACCACCCGAGCGCTCATGGCCCAAAACCGACGTTTTTCCCGTCCGAAATCCAGTTTTGCCATAAATCGGTTGTCAACAGCTCAACCAACTTCCCAGCCACGTCAATCCCAGACCAAAACTTAAAAATAATCGTGACTATATCTTCTCAGCCACATCAATCCCATACCCACGTTTCCAAACTCACGCCTGGCACAGCAACACCGCCCCAATCATCCATCGTCGCCAACCACCCGAACGCTCATGGCCCAAACCCGATGTTTTTCCCCCTTTTTTTTTCAAATTCAGAAATCGCCTCAACACTTCTCCCTCGACAGCCCCGAACTGACAAATCTCCGTCGAAAGTCACACAACCCGACCGCCACCCAATTCCAGTCACCAAACAACCATCAACCATCGGAACCCAACATCATCACCATTTCCATCGCCCATCAACACACCATCAACACCATGGACCAAAAAGCACTGCTCGAGTGAGAAGGGAGCAGTGGAAATCGGGGATGGGGGGTGGTTTTATCGCCGGTGATTGCGCTAGAATCGGGCGATTCCGACCGAGTTTGTCGTCTCCCCTAGTACGTGGGCCAGCACCTCTCAGGCGCGTCCAGGTGGAGGTTCCCGTTCAGGTGGAGCCTACCTCTCCGCCGCGTCCAGGTGGAGGTTCCCGTTCTCCGGCGCAAAAGCGTAGGCCGCCACCCCCAGCGGGCCGTCGAACGCCAGCCCATCCCCGGTAGGCGATTAAAAAACCCAGTCGATCCGCTGCTTCGCCAGCCCTCGCCGGTAGCCGCCAAGACCGGATCGGCTGCCTTGGACCGCCGATTTGGACATTGGTGCCTGAACGCCGCCGTCTCAATTGATGCCTGAACGCCGCCCAATTGGTGGGAGATAGGACGTCGCCTGAACGTCGCCGTCTCATTGATGCCGCTCCGCCGTTCGCCATCTCTGTGTGTGCGCCGGCTTTCCTGGTGGCGGGTGTTGGAGAAGAAATGAAAAGTTTGTCAACGAAGGGTGCAGACGGGAAAAAGCGGAAAGGGGGCTGAGTTTAGGGTTGGATTAGGGGAAGGTATTTAACGTAATTAAGATATTTGTAAAATTACATAAAGGTCCTCCTCCTTCTATATTTATAATTTAATAAATTTAAAAAATAGAAAAAATCTGATCCGTACGAATTATTAGATCTAAGGCCTGGATTGGTTCCTATGTTCGCATATATTGACGTGGGTTCTATTTGAACCTAATCCTATATATATATTGGTTTTAAATTA
The DNA here is from genome assembly GCA_014905375.1 of Phtheirospermum japonicum. Taxonomy (NCBI): domain Eukaryota; kingdom Viridiplantae; phylum Streptophyta; class Magnoliopsida; order Lamiales; family Orobanchaceae; genus Phtheirospermum; species Phtheirospermum japonicum. Next base: position 1,050,770 of record BMAC01000089.1, read on the forward strand.
TTTAATATATTTTGTCTTGATTTTATTTATTTTTGTTGTAATTAAATTATAATTAGGATTTGATTTGGATTTATATTTTAATTAGTGTTCAACTAGTGGTTAATTATATAATTAAAATTTAATTAGTATTTAAGGGTTAATTAGATTTCAATTACGTATAACTAAATTACATTAAGGTTAATTTTGGAATTAGTTTTAAGGTTTAATTTATAATTAGGGTTAGTTTTAGGATTTAATTTATAATTAGGGTTTAATTTAGGGATAACTATATAATTAGAGTTCAATTTAGGGATAATTATATAATGAAGGTTCAATTTAAGAATAATTATATAATTAGTTTCGATTTAGGAATAATTATATAATTAGGGTTCAATTTAGGAATAATTATATAATTAGGGTTAAATTTAAGAATAATTATAATATTAGAGTTCAATTTAGGAATAGTTATATAATTAGAGTTAAACTTAGGAATAATTATATAATTAGGGTTCAATTTAGGGATGATTATATATTAGGTTTCAATTTAGGGATGATTATATAATTTGGGTAAAATTTATGAATAATTAAATAATCAGGGTTCAATTTAAGAATAATTATATAATTAGGATTCAATTTAGAAATAATTATATAATTAGAGTTCAATTTAAGAATAATTATATAATTAGGGTTAAATTTAAGAATAATTATATAATTATGGTTCAATTTAAGAATAATTATATAATTAGGGTTAAATTTAGGAATAATTATATAATTGAATTAGAGTTCAATTTAGGGATAATTATATAATGAGGGCTAAATTTAGTAATAATTATATAATTAGAGTTCAATTTAAGAATAATTATATAATTAGGGTTCAATTTAGGGGTGATTATATAATTAGGGTTAGATTTAGGAATAATTATATAATTAGGATTCAATTTAAGAATAATTATATAATTAAGGTTTAGTTTAGAAATAATTATATAATTAGGGTTCAATTTAAGAATAATTATATAATTAGGGTTTAATTTAAGAATAATTATATAATTAGGGTTCAATTTAGGAATAATTATATAATTACGGTTCGATTTAAGAATAATTATATAGTTAGTTCAAATAGGGTTCGATTATGCAATTAGGGTTCCTTAGTGTTCAGTAAGAGTTCAATTATGCAATTATCTTTTAAAGTGTATGCGATAGTGGGTTTTAAATGCCATGGCGATTGATTATGTTAATTTAATGTATGTTATGATTTAATTGTGATTGATTGATGTTGTGATTGATTTGGGAAGACGTCGGTGATGACGTGGTGTACGGCGTCGGACGGGAGATTTCGTCCCTCCAATAACGATTTTCAAAATTATTTTAAAAAATGATGGTGGTTTTAAAATGTTTTAAATTGTTGGTGATGATTGTTTTGAAATACCGTGGTGATCGGTACGTGGTTGTTGTGTTTAACATATATGTTATTTTGTAGATATTTTTTACATGTTGTGATGATTTATTGGTTGATATATACGTCTGTGATGACGTGGTTTAAGGCACCGACCGTGATTTATTAATCCACAATATAATCTTTTTATCTACACTCAAACACTATACCTTAGACTCGTTTGGGATTTAGTATCGAATAGAGAATTCGATACTAAATCCCGAATTGTCCACTTATTTGGACAGTTTGAGAGCGTGATTGTGTAATATGGTTTATCTTATCTATATTTTTTTTTTGTTGATTAAAAATTTTGGTTCGGTATCTCTCTTTTGTTCTCGGGTGCAATGCAATATATGTGTACTTAAAGAACTAAATGGAGATGCTGCCGAAATTTTTAGTCAACAAAAAGTCATACTATATTACTGAAAAATCACGTTTTCGAATGGGATAAAGCCCTTACCAAAATTTCAATCATTTTATAGCTACCCTCTTGATCCCCAAATTTTGATAAATCAATATAACAATCGTATAATATTAGGATGAGTTCCGATCATGGTTAGATGTACAAACAAATTAACAATGGCTTTTTATCCTCACAATTCGTGGATGGAGTCGAGAGTTTTATTGAATTTGCTCAAGCACATTCCGCTCATAAGCACGGAGAGAGGCTGAAGTGTCCTTGTAATCATAGTAGATGTAGGAATAATAGGTTTATAGTCATCGATGAGATTAAGTACCACTTGGTTAGACACGGGTTCGAGCCGAATTACTATAAATGGATTTACCACGGAGAAAGCCGGTCCGCCACCTCTGGACTCAATCACGATTTTCATGCTGGAGGACCCTCTTACATCCCTTCTGAAGAATCATCAAATGTGTATATTAATATGGTTCAAGATGCAGCTGGTCCTGATCTTGACATGGTTTTCGAAATGGAAGAGTCGCCGAACCCTAAGACTCAAAAATCTTACGACATGTTGAAAGTTGGAAATCAGTCATTGTATTCGGGGTGCGGGGGACATACTCAGTTGTCATTAGTTTCCCGTCTCATAAATTTGAAGTCAGAGAATCACATGTCTCATAATTGTTATGATCAATTGAGTGAATTAATCAAGGAGATTGTACCGAAAGACAATCTCGTACCTGATAATTTCTACAACAGTAAGAAGTTGTTAAGGGGTATGGGATTACCGGTCGAGAAGATAGACTATTGCAATAATAATTATATGATTTACTGGAGAGACGGTTCTGATTTGATAACCTGCAAACTTTGCAATGAACCTCGGTTTAAACCCGTTCGTCAAGGCAAAACAAAACGATAGAAGGCTGGCGTCGCGTACAAGATGTACTATTTCCCATTAACTCCTTGTTTGCAGAGGTTGTACACATCTAATACTACATCAAAAGATATGAGGTGGCATGCTGAACACGTGGTTGAAGATAATGTTATGCGCCACCCATCCGACTCATAAGCTTGGAAACATTTCAACCAAACTCATCCAGGTTTCGCGACTGAAACTCGAAACGTGAGATTGAGTCTTTGTATAGATGGTTTTCAAACATTTGGAAGTTTTAGCGCACAATATTCATCGTGGCCCGTCATAGTTACACCCTATAACTTACCTCCGTGTACGTGCATGAAAGAGCAGTTCATGTTCCCCAACATTCTTGTACCAGGGTCAAAGAATCTGAAAGAAAAACTCGATGTGTTTCTACAAATTCTAATCGCCGAATTAAATCAGTTGTGGGCGATTGAGGCTCCTTCGTACGATATATCTAAGAAAAAAAAATTCAATTGCGAGTAGCCCTTATTTGGACAATTAGCGATTTTTCTTTGTATTCTATGTTGTCCGGATGGAGTACAGTCGGTCGAACAGCTTGTCCTTATTGTATTTAATGGTCATACGCCTTCACTCTTAAGTGCAGTGGGAAGCAATCGTGGTTTGACAATCACCTGAATCTCCTTGAGTGCGGTCACAGTTTTCGAAAGGATACGCTTTCGAAAAAGAAGATTTGTCGAAACTCCACCGCCGGAAGTCCACTCAGGGATGGAAGTTTTGACAGAGATAGAAAGATTGGGGCTTCTGAAAGTCACTGAACTAAATGCAACACTCGTTAATGCGAAAATATCCAGAACGTCTGGTTGGAGAAAACCAAGCATCTTCTGGGATTTGCCATATTGGAGGACAAATCTAATCCTCCACAGTTTAGATGTTATGCACATCGAGAAAAATATGTTTGATAATATTTTCAACACGATGATGAATGTCAAAGGGAAGACCAAGGAAATGTCTAAATCAAGGGAAGAGTTGAATGAGTATTGTAATCGTTCGGGGCTGGCACCAGACGGATCAGGAAAGTGTCCTAAATCCCGTTACACACTTGATAAGCCGTCGAAAGATGCATTGTGCGATTGGGCTAAATCTCTTCGATTTCAAGATGGGTACGTGTCAGATTTGGGGCGTTGCGTCGACATGAAGGAACCACGTTTGATCGGGATGAAAAGTCATGATTGTCATGTATTCATGCAAAGGTTGATACCAATAGCATTTCGTGAACTGCTTCCTTCAAATGTGTGGAAGGCTCTAACCAAATTGAGCCTATTTTTCAAGAATCTCACGTCAACAGTCATTCGCACCAAAGATATGAGTCATCTAGAACGTGGTATTCCGTTAATATTGTGTCAACTAGAACTGATCTTCCCTCTAAGTTTTTTTGACTCAATGGAGCATCTGCCCGTTCATCTTGCGTATGAAGCGAGAATTGCTGGCCCAGTGCAGTATAGATGGATGTACCCATTCGAGAGGTATCTTTGAAAACTAAAGAACAGTGTGAAAATTAAGGCGAGTGTTGAAGGGTCGATAGCAAACGCATATCTGGTCGAAGAGGCATCAACTTTTAGTTCGTACTATTTTGAAGATCACGTTTCAACTAAAAGAACAAATTTGCCTAGAAATGACGATGGTCAGAATGGTGTGGATGATGCTGATGAAATTCCCTCGGTGTTTAAAAATATGGGAAGAAGTTTGGTCAAAGGAAAAAAGATTCCTAATTGAACCGGGATATAGTGCCGTAAGGATATATGTGTTGCTAAATTGTGACGAGGTCCAAGAATATGTTATGTACGAATACTCTTTTCCATTTATAGTATTGGTAAATTGAACCCAAATTATATGATTATTCGTAAATTGAACCCTAATTATGTAATTATCCGTAAATTGAACCCTAATTATATAATTATTGCTAAATTGAACCCTAATTATATAATTATTGCTAAATTGAACCCTAATTATATGATTATTCGTAAATTGAACCCTAATTATATAATTATTGCTAAATTGAACCCTAATTATATAATTATTCCTAAATTAAACCCTAATTATATAATTATTATTAAATTGAACCCTAATTATATAATTATTACTAAATTTAACCCTAATTATATAATCGCCCCTAATTGAACCCTAATTATATAATTATTCTTAAATTGAACTCTAATTATATAATTATTCTTAAATTTAGCCCTCATTATATAATTATCCCTAAATTGAACCTTAATTTAATTATATAATTATTCCTAAATTTAACCCTAATTATATAATTATCCCTAAACTGAACCCTAATTATAATTATTTCTAAATTGAACCCTAATTATATAATTATTCTTAAATTGAACCCTAATTAAATAATTATTCCTAAATTTAACCCTAATTGTATAATTATTTCTAAATTTAACTCTAATTATATAACTATCCCTAAAATGAACCGTAATGACATAATTATTCCCAAATTGAACCCTAATTACGTAATCATTCTTAAATTTAATCATAATTATATAAGTATTCCTAAATTTAACCCTAATTATATAATTAATGCTAAATTAAAAACCCTAATTATATAATTATTAATAGATCTAACCCTAATTATATGATTATTTGTAAATCGAACCCTAATTATATAATTATTGCTAAATTGAACCCTAATTATAATATTATTCGTAAATTGAAGCCTAATTATATTATTATTGCTAAATAGAACTATACTTTTATAATTATTTCTAAATCGTACCCTAATTATATAATTATTTATAAATCGAACCCTAATTATATAATTATTTCTAAACTGAACCCTAATTATATAATTATTTCTAAATCGAACCCTAATTATATAATTATTTCTAAATCAAACCCATATTGTATAATTATTTCTAAATCGAACTCGAATTGTACAATTATTTCTAAATCGAACCCTAATTGTATAATTATTTCTAAACCAAAACCTAATTGTATAATTATTTCTAAATCGAAACCTAATTGTATAATTATTTCTAAATAGAAACCTAATTATATAATTATTTCTCAATTGAACCTCAATTGTATAATTATTTCTAAATCGAACCCTACTTTTATAATTATTTCTAAATCGAACCCTAATTGTGTAATTATTTCTAAATCGAACCCTACTTTTATAATTATTTCTAAATTAAACCCTAATTGTATAATTATTTCTAAATCGAACTCTACTTTTATAATTACCCCTAAATTGAAGCCTAATTATAAACAAACCCTACAATTAATCCTAAAATTAACCCCAAGACTATTTAAATTTACAAAACCAAAAAAAGGGGATGCGGGGTTACCTTGGCTGGCAAGCGGCGAGCGGCGAGCTAGCGGTGGCAAGAGCAACGGAGGGCGGCGGATCTGTTTTTTTTTTTTTGTTTTTTTTTTGCTTCGGTTCAGAGTGAGTAGCGAGGACTGTCCCACTGCTGTTTTAATTAACGAGACCAAGGGCAACGCTGACCTCGGAAAAGCCTTCGATAATGCCGAGGGCAATTTTTCCCCTTAGAAAATTTTTGAGGGCAAATTATTCCCCTCGGTATTTTTAATTAAGAAAAATCAAAAACAATAGAAAATTCGTATTTAACAATCAACACACGATTATCGTGGTTTCATGACATCGAGAAGAAGCATCTCGTTCCACCACATTCGTAAAATGATAGAATTTATTTTTATTTTTATGATTTTTTTTATATAAGATCGAAAGAAATAGAAAGTGCGTATTTAACGATCAATACCCGAACCTTGTGGTTCCATGAGATCGAGAAGCACCCCGTACCACCTTCCTAAAATCACAACGCTTCGTCGCTTCGCGTTTCCAATCGAACAAGTTGATCGATCGATCGTATCTTGGTTGTTGGTCGAATTACACGACACGTGTAAATACGCACATTCTCGTTGATATTTTTCAATCGAGATCAGGTGAAAACCACCCCACGTGCCTAAAATGATAGAATTTGTTTTATCTTTACGATTTTTCTATTTTTCTTTTTTTTTTCAAATTTTTATTTATTTTAAAAAAAACAAGGGGATGATTTTCCCCTCGGGATTTCTGAGGGAAGCTTAATTCCCCTCGGTATTTCCGAGGGGAAAATCTTCACCTCGGTATTTTTAATTAAAAAAATAGGAAAAACTAGAAAGTTCGTATTCAACGATCAAAACCCGATCCTCGTGGTTTCATGACATCGAGAAGAACCCCGTGTCACTCCATTCATAAAATGATAGGATTTGTTTTTATTTTTACGATTTTTCTAAAAAAAATTGAACTTTTTCCAATTTTTTATTTAAGATCAAAAAAAAATAGAAAACGCGTATTTATTTTAACGATCAACACCTGATTCTCATGGTTCCACGACATCGAGACGCACCCCGTACCACCTCACAAAATCAAGACGCTTCGTCGCTTCGCATTTCCAACCGAACAAGTTGATTGATCGATCGTATCTTGGTTGTTGGTTGAATTACATGACACGTGTAAATACGCAGATGCTCGTTGATATTTTTCAATCAAAATCAGGTGAAAACCACCCCACGTGCCTAAAATGATAGGATTTATTTTATTTTTATGATTTTTCTATTTTTTTCACTCTTTTATTTAATATAAAAAGACGAGGGGATGATTTTCCCTCAGTATTTCCGAGGGAAGCTTAATTCCCTCGGTATTTCCGAGGGGAAAATCTTCCCCTCGGTATTTTTAATTAAAAAAATAGAAAATTCCATATTTAACGATCAACACCCGATTCTCGTGGTTCCAAAACATTGAGAAGCACTCCGTGCCACCCCATTCGTAAAATGATAGGATTTGTTTTTATTTTTACGATTTTTCTATTTTTTTCAATTTTTTTTCAATTTTTATTTAAGATCAAAAAAAAAAAAGTGTGTATTTAACGATCAACACCCGATTCTCGTGGTTCCATGACATCGAGATGCACCCCGTGCCACCCCATTCGTAAAATGACTTTTTTATTATTATTATTTTTACACACTTTCTTCTCTTTTTTTTTTGAATTTTTTAAAGTTTTATTTAAAATCGAAAAAAAATGGAATATACGTATTTAACGATCAACACTCGATTCTCGTAGTTCTAGGACATTTTGACGCACCCCGTGCCACCTTCACAAAATCACGATACTTCGTCGCTTCACGTTTCCAACCGAACATGATGATCGATCGATCGTTTCTTGATTGTTGGTTGAATTACACGACAAGTGTGAATACGCACATGCTCCTTGATATTTTCAATCAAAATCGGGTCAAAACCACCCCACGTGTTATTTTTACAATTTTCTATTTTTTCTATTTTTTTTCGATTTTTTATTTAATTTGAAAAACCGAGGGGAACATTTTCCTTTCGATTTTTATATTTTTTTCATTTTTTTTATTCTCAAAAAATCAAGGGGACTATATTCCCCTTGGTATTTCCGAGGAAAAAATCTTCCCCTCGGTTTAATATAATTCATTTATTTCTTTCAATTTTTTTTATTCTCAAAAAACCGAGGGGACTAAATGCCCCTCGGTTTTTCCGAGATGAATATCTTCTCCTCGGTTTTATATATACTCCATCATTCCCATAAAGATAGTTCAGTATTCTATTTTTGTTTGTCCCACAAAGATAGTCCAGTTACTATATATAATATATCATTAAATTTTCATTTTTCACACATACCCTTAATTAATATTCTTGAAATACTAATTTTCTGCATGGTAAATTAAAAATTGATGATTACAATGTAAAATCTTACTATTCCAATAACAAATATACTAATTCCAACACTGATTTCTATAAGCAATAATTGACATTAATAAATCCAAGAAGGGTATAATTGGAAAATACTAACTAAATTAATGACTTAACTATATAAATTACTCATTTTTTAATTTGTGTGAAATCAACCGTAAGACTATCATTTTGGGACGGAGAGACACTAGTGCAAAAGGCGATTAGAGGCGGTTCAAAACAGCCTTTGGAGGCGGTTATGAACCGCTTCTTATAGTAACGACGCTTAAAGTAAAAAAAGGGCAGCGGTTCTAAAAATCGCTGCCAATAATAGTTTTGGCATCGGTTCTTAACTAAGAACCGCTGCCAAAAACAGAAACCGGGCAGCGGTTCTTAGCTAAGAAGCGCTGCCAAAACTATTATTGGCATCGGTTCTTAGCTAGGAACTGCTGCCAAAAACAGAAACCGGGCAGCGCTTCTTAGCTAAGAAGCGCTGTCAATAATGCTGATAAATGACATCGGTTTCTTAAGGAACCGATGTTGTTGACACAGAGAACATTAACATCGGTCTGAATATAACCCATCTAAATTCCAAATAATAATAAAAAAAAAGAATTGCAATACCAAACAATTGCAATTTAATTCATATTTCATGAAAATTATGATTAATAAACATCAAATACTAACAAAAACATCCAATATACTTAAAAAAAATATTTTACATTACAATTTTTACAAGAAAAACATAAAAACACAATATCGAACTAATTAACATCTATGTTCTACAATATCTTTTTATACTTCTAATAAACACAATATCTTTGTATACTTCTAATAATCTACTGACACTTGAAAACTATAAACCTTTGTGGCCTCCATTTTAGCTTTTCTTAGCGCCATTTCTTCCCTGCAACAATAAAGGCGACAAATCATATACTTCATAAGGAATCAGATGAGAAAATGAATCATTTACCATTCTTCTTGAAGAATTGAGGTCACTTCATCTTCCATTTGCTCAATCATTTGAGACCATTTCCTTATTGATTGCTCAGCCACAATCCGGCTCCTAAGCCTTGCACCAGCTCATTTAACCTGTCATTATGGTTCAATAGGGTTGGGCATTAAGATTATACTTGTGCAAAAAGTTTCATTATCCTAGTTCCCTTTTTCTATTATCAAGATAGAGGTCCAAATATTTATTTTCCTCAACAAAATCATCCAGTAAGAACCTAAATGGATATATTAATGGAAACTTATAGGTGATGAGGCATTAGATAGTTAAATGTACTATGTAAAAGTCGCGTAAATCTTATGATTTTTATCTACTGAGGTTCTCAAGAGCAACTGAACCTCCTAAAGCATGTAAAACTAGACAAATATACAAGATGAATGGGAGAGATTAGATCTTACAATAGATTTTAGTAGAGACCGGTCATCATCAATAACAAAGGTAACGACATAACCTTCTATGCCGGCTCTGGCAGTTCGACCCAGTCGATGAAAATAACTGCATCATTATTTACTTTCTTTTTTCATTTGTACATTATGAGGAATATGAAGTTTGAATTGAAGAGAAATTAGGAAAGTTAAAAAAGATTATATTTTATTTAGAGAAACCTTGATTTACCTGGTAAGATCTCGAGGACATGCAAAGTTGATAACTGTCTGAACCCCTATAATATCAAGACCCTGATATCGAAAAATACAACAATGAGATGGCAAAAAATAATGATTTTCTTTGGGAAGCTTACATCGAGAGACTGGGCCTGGGTTAGGTCTCCATGAAGCTCGGCTGCTTTAAAACCAGCTAACCCAAATAGAATTTTCAACCCATGTGCTGCCTTCTTGGTTCCACTAACAAAATAAGAGAAGAATTTGAGACATAAGAAAACTCTATAAGATATTTCAAAAAAAAAATCAACAAATTTCATTTTACAGATATTATGAAGTTTATGGTTTCAACTTTCAACTAGTCCGATGATATTCATTTTAAATTACGTCCATATGAGTGTGATATTTGATATAAGAAGAACAAAATAAGAGTTCCTAAACAGGTTGTTTGCATACAAAACAAACACAACATGAAAAATGCTATATGGTATGAAAGTCAAACGTCTGTGACTAGTGTTAGGTGATCAGCCATTTGATTCCACTGCCGAGGACACTTGGCAGCTCACTAGGCCAAACACATCTTTAAAAGATGAGGAATAATTACAAAAACCACCCATGAGTTTGACATAATTACAAAATACTCCAATTATCTTTCAAATTGCAAATATCCCCTTTAACGAGTAGCTCATGAACTTTGTAAAATTGTAAGTTAAAAACAAATGAAGCTATTTGTAATTTTAAGATATAATTGGGGGGGTTTCGTAATTAGGCTAAACTCCGGTGGTGGTTTATGTAATTATCCCAAAATTTTTATCTTATTTATGCTAGCACCTGCTAAATTACATAGATCAATCTACAACTTTCTCCTTGTCCTAACATGACACGTTACAATATTTTGGCCAAGTAATTTGCGGCTATATACCTCATAACACCTTTCTAGTTTACCAGATTTTGACCTGAATAATCCGAATAGCGTCTGGAAGGTACCGGCGAAGAAGGTTACAGTAAAAATAATTCTCCGATATGCGGTTGGGTCAACGGAAGGGTCAACGAGTTTGGAAACCATAGCAGATAGTAGCAATGAGACCACAACCACGGGACCAATAACAATCTCTCTTGAACTCCCCATCAGTGCATATATCAAAGGTGGCACAACACTTGTGTCTATAGTAATTAAATATATATAGTAATTAGTTAATTAATATCGACTAGTCCATTTTAATTAATGAATGAATGAATGAAGTATTACATAGGCCATATTGAGGATCAAGGTTGGCCAGATTAGCGTATCCGATACTCTGAGGAATAGAGGTTCTTATATACGTCTTAAGACCGCTTTCCCAGATTTATACGCATTAGAAGGTATCAAAGCAGCCTGCGACTGGGCATATAAAGGTGTCGACGAAGATTCTGTTTTTGAAGATGACTATTTCCTGTCACGAAGACCGGTCATCAATCTGCGGCTGGCTCAGGGTGGAGTTCGATTGGCTGCCACACTTAACCGTATATTCCAATGATCACATTCCAACTCAACCCACGACCAAATGACAGGAACCAAAAAAAAGACCACATGACGTTTGTCGTACATTTAATCTAATAGTTTGAAATTTCATATTTGCAGCTAGTAAGTATTATTAGGCAATAAAAGGAGGCAATTTTAATAAAAGCCAAACCAAGGGACAATAGATCTTATCAAGATTGTGAACTGCCAGATACAGTAAAAGGTCCATAACTCAGTTGTATATAATAACATTGAAGGATTAACAATAAAATTCGATATTAAAATATAAGAACTTTTATACAAAATTTTCCTCAAGTATTTTACTCTGATTACTCTGAAGAAGGGAGATTTATTCAGTATCTAAAAAAAAAAATATATTACCTGTTGGTGTCAGCAACAGGAGCAATGCCTGAAACTATTCAGTTGAAGAGCACGGCCAATAGAGATAAGCCGCCGATGCATATCGGCAGGCACCGCACAACGTCGTCATTTTTGGACACCCAATCCGATACCCATTCCTTTTTTGGCTTCGGCCCCTGATACCCTCTCTCCATTATTGATATAATTTCAGTCAATTTCAAGCAAACGTTGGAGAAGTAAAAGAAGAAGAGAAAAGGGAATTACGTATATTGTACCTGAGATTGAGAAAAAACCAAATTGAGCGGCGATGGTGGTTAGGTGCAGTCGCCGGTGATTCTTTTACCGTCAACGATGAGGCAAGGGCTTAGGGCTTAATGGTCGAGAGGGAAGAAAGAGTGGTGGAGGGGGTTACGGTGAGGAGAGAGAGTTAGGGTTTTGGGTGGGGGCTTTTTTAGGGTTACGGAGCCATCGCCTTCATGTTGGTGTTGGTGCTGTTCGTCGTCGTCGTCTTCGGAAAGTTCATGGATGTCCTTGAATTAAAAAGAAGGCCTTGAATTTGTAGGTGACGGTGATGGAAGCGTGAGGGGAAATGAAGGCCTTGAATGAAAAGAGACAGAAATATGTGAGCCCGTCGTTTCTATTGAGGACCGCTGCCAAAACCCGCCGATATTATTGGCAGCGCTTATCCAAACAAGCGCTGCCCGATTTTTTTTTTTTTGTGCCGTTTCTTAATGCAACCGCCTCTTATAGTATTATTGGTGGCGGTTGGTATTCAATAACCGCCACCCGGATGAAAATTTTAATTTTCTTATTTTCATAAGTGGAGGTTCTTTGATAATAACCGCCACCTTTGAAACTTTGCAGCGGTTCCTCTATGAACCGCCACTTATACAACGCCTCTAATCGACTTTTTTGCACTAGTGGGAGTATATATATATATATATTTTTGCCTTTTTTATTGTCAATAAAACCGAGGGGAAAAACTTCCCTTCGATAATTCCGAGGGAAAATTTCTCCCCTCGGTTTTTCCGAGGGGAAATTGTTCCCCTCGGTATTTTCCGAAGGGGATACTCCCTCGGTCAGGGTTACCCTCGAAAAACCTTCGATATTGCCTTCGATAATTATGGTGACAAACATTGACGCTGTATTTCTGAGGGATTACCGAAGGGAGTATTACCGAAGGTATAATCCCTCGGTAATGCCCTCGATTTTTTCCTCGATAAAATACTTTTTTTTTGTAGTGGAATGATGTAGTATTTACACGAAGAGCTTTCAACTTCTCCAACCAAACATTACTGGTGACAGACTCAACGAAAATTTGGAAAATGAATTTGTTAATTGGTTCAAACATTACATAAGATGTTCGATACCGAGATGCATATCATTTAATTACCGTATGTATTTATCTAATATATTTTCTAAATTAAAAATGATTCTTCAACGTCATAGGCAAGAGATCGTTCGAACAATGTGATCGACGTAAACATTAGGAGCCTAGATGTAGGCCCATCAAGATGTGTGAAAACGTATACCAGATGTAAGATAAATGGTTATGGATTTTACACAATCGAGCACGGATCTAACAAAGCAACATCGAGCAGTGGAGTATGCATTAAAGGGTCAAACTATGGGGCAACCGAGTATGATTATTACGATCATCTCCTTAAAATTGTCTAACTCGAATACACCACCCGAATAGAGAAAAACACATTATTTTTCAAGTGCAAATGATTTGATCGAACTCCTACAGGCACAAAAGTCCATCCACATTATAAGCTTGTCGATATTAATCATAAGCGTAGGTTCAATCGATATGAACCTTTTGTACTTGCTTTCCAAGCTGTACAAGAATACTATTGTGCGTACCCAGGTTTGAAATGAGACAAGTTGGATTAGTGGGCAACTTGTAAAATCAAGACGATATCAAATGTTGAGTTTATCGAGCCTCTACCAGAGCAATTATTTCAAAAGGAAGCTGTAGATACACGCAATTCAACTCAACTGGACGATGTCAATTTCCAGTTGCACGATGCCAATGATAATGATGTGGATGATCTTGGTGATGAGACAAATGATGATGTAGAAGAAGAGTTATTCACCAATCAATATATATATCAAGACACAGACGGAGATGAGTTTAGTGATAACTTTAATAGTGAAAGTGTCAGATCAAATTATTAGTTTGGTTGAAATATATGTAAATTATTCATATTGTAAAACACTATTTTTGTAACTAATTTATTTTATATTTGGATTTATTGAAATAATTGATATATAATATATATTGGTATTTTGTAAAATACTCTTATTATCTGATAATTTTATCAGATGCCGACAGGTCGTGGATCCAGGAGCTTAGGTCGACGGATTTGGGGCCGGATAATCATTTAGCTGATTTCGATGACGATTACGTGGGCATTGGTACTGATCATTCAGCGCCGACCGCGGATACCACCACACCGACACCAACACCGTCCGATGCGGGTACATCCCGACAGCATTTGGGTCCACCACGGAGGGGATCTCATGTCTTTATCGCCGGAAAGAAGTAAATAAATTAATAATTTGAAATTTTTAATAATTATTATTTTTAAATTATACTTGTAACTACAAACACAATTACATGCTACATAGCAGAGAGGTCAGACTGACCAATATATTTCGGGAGATTATGGACAAGGAGCTACATCCCACCGGGTGGTAGTATAAGGCAGTCCCTAAGGAGACTCGTCGATTCTGGTGGGACATGTTTCAGGTAATTATTATTTATGTCCAAATTTATTAATCTTTACTGTAACTTGAGAATCATGTATCAATTGAATTGTAATTATTATTTTATTTTGTAGGATATTTGTTATTGGGACACGGATGAGTATATTGTAGAGCAGATACATAAAGCATTTAAGATAACAATGTCAGACAAGTATGGGAAGCGGATGAACGGGTATAAGCCGTATCATGATTCTCATACTGGTCAGCTACCGACATGGGTTACCGAGGAGGTTTGGAGGTAAATGATTATGTTATATATCTTCTTATTAAATTAGAAATTTTTATTTATTACAAGTAATTTATAACATCTTATATATCATGAATTTCAACTAGGACTTAGAATGTTGAGTGGGATAAGCCCGAGAAGGAGGAGGTCCGAGCAGTGCAGCAAGAACAGGAGGAGAGAGTCGGCTGGTCCGGGTACTGGAATGTCGAAGCATAGGTGGGGGGTCTAGATCTACAGTCGATTATGCTTATGATATCGTAAGTAATTTCAGAATATAATATATTATTTATTTATTTATTTCTAATGTAAATTGTTTGATAATTTTATTTAGATACAGGAGCGGGAGACGAGTGCACTGACCAATACGTACCAGTTTTTGTACGTACGCACAAGAAGGACGATGACACGTGGATTGATGCGAGATCCAATAATACTAATATGAGTCTCTTTCTTATTTTTAACTTGTTCTTTGATTTTAATGTAGAATTTACTAACGAGTTGTATTTCAGGAGGAGTATGAGCGACGTCTGGATGAGGCACGTGCGTCTTCACAGGATCCGGATAACATGATTGACCCTGACCGGGTTTATCTCAACGTCGTCGGGTCGAGAAAGGGCCGACATTACAGCACCGACTTGTTCAGGAAGTTGGTGGCTGTTGCGATGGGTTTTCGAGGCAGCTCTTCTTCCTCCTCCTCCCAGCCAGAGTGGACCCACGTGAGACATCTCGAGGTGCAGCTCCAGGCGCAAAGGGAGGAGTTGGAGGCCACGAGACGAGCTCAAGAGGCGATGGAGCAGCGACATACCGAGTCTGAGCGTCTACGTGAGTAGCAGCGCCTGGAGCAGCAGCGATTTCAGGCGCAGATGAATTCCCAGATCGCAGAGTTGTTAGCTCGTTTGCATCAGTTATTTTTTTAATCTAAAACCTAACAGTACCCCCGTCAGAGGACGGTTTTATTTTTTTATAAACTTTGTTACTAAACACTATGTTGAACAATTTAATAATTGTAAATTTCTAAATATTTATATAATAATTAATTTATTTATTTATTTGTTCATTAATGTTTTTTTTAAATTTTATATATTTTAATAAATAAACAGAAATTAAAATTAATATTTAAAAATAATTTTTTAAAAAAGGATAAAACCGAGGGGAGTTCCCCTCGGAAAAACCGAGGGCACAAATCCCTCGAAAATTCTGTTTATTTTTAAAAATATTATTTTTTAATATTTTCCGAGGGGATGTGTATTCCCTTGGTTTTTCCGAGGGCATATGGCCCCTCGGTTTTTTCCGAGGGCGAACAGATTTGAGCAAAAGGATATTACCGAAGAATGTAACCTTCGGCAATATCCTCGGAAAATATTCTCAAGGGAAATTTTCCCCTCGAAAATTTTTAGCGAGGGGATTCTTCCCTCGTTAAATTGATTGCCGAGAGATTTTTCCCTCGAAAAAATATTTTTTGTTTTGTGTGTGTTAGAAATTAATTAATTTCCTTAATAAAGTGGGCTACATATATTATATGACAATTATATTTGCCATTATATTATTAATATTATGGGACTTAATTAAGTGATCTAATGTAAGTAGGAGTCCTATGACTATCAGAACTTGACATGGACTTAATGATTAGATACCTGATAGAATCAGTATAGGAGATTATGGAAAATCCAAATTGATAACCATATAAAAATTAAATGGTTATGATCCCCAATATACTAAATCGTACATTATTTTCTACTCTCCCCATCAGAAAATAAAACTAAGGCCCTTAAGAGATTTAAGTGAGAAAGATCATATAACCAAAACCCTTCTTCCCCAACTCGCGTGTCTTGTGTTTTCTCATTCTAACTTGCTATTTGGATTGGAGTCCCGTCCCGTGTACGGTGAGCTTGAATTATTCCATACGATTAATTCCATGGATTCGGCTAATTCGCTAATTTCATAAAACTTTGATGTTAAAGCATGGTGTTTCATATCCTATATTTATTTCGCATATTCAGGATATTTTATGTGGTTAATTGTTCATAAAATTCCAACATTTTTTGCTAAAAGACAAAAGCATTAGTTTTTGATTTTCTTTCTGTCTTTTGGGATTTTGCAGGATTGGAATTGTTTTCCTTCTTCTATCATGTTGTATACAGAGGTGAATACAAAAAATTTATTTTGGTGGGGCATTGAGTCACCAATAAACAACGCAATAATATTTAATATAGAGAAAAAAATTGATAAATTATAAAAAAAAAAAATTACATTACACAACAAGTACACAATCTAAAATAATAATTAAATAAAAAATTATAAAAATTATTTTCGTAGAATTTTTATATTTTGCAATAGACTTAAAAACGTATCAATATTAAAATTTAAAAATGAATCATTCTCTAGATACGTAACCAAATAATTGTTCAAAAAATACAAATCAACACTTGAAAATTCGAACAAAGCGAATTAATTTTGTTATGTAAATAAAATTACAAAAATCATTGGCGGAAATAAAAGCAAGACATACATATTAATAATCTTTACTTACCTCACAAAATCGATTTTCAAGTTCTCACAATTGTAAATCAATATCTGTTAAATGACTTGAACTCGAAAATGATTAAAAAAAATTCAATTGTAACGTGCCACCACAAAACTCTCGTCTTCGTGGGACAACTAAACCACAACATTTGAAGATAAAATAAAATAATCCCACACAACAAGTTAAGTCACAACCATTTGAACAACTCAAAACCCAAAGTTATTTCATTTTACACCGACTAGCAAATCTCTCAACAAAACTCTTAGAAAATTGGGACACAATTACTTAATACAAAAGAAAGTTCAAATGTTCTACTTCAGTCAAATGCATCATTGAAAACTATTTCATACATAACTTTAAATTCTCTAATTTTAAGAAATTTAGATTAGGTTTTCAAAATTTAAAGGATTATTTTCCTTCGTTATTTTTTATTTTCAGCAGTCTTGTTTGTTTTCTTTACTAGTCATAATTTTTTTTCTTTTTCTAATTAATTGGATTTGGGTCAATACCACAACATGACTTGGATAATTGAGAATTGCCTTTCTCTTCTATGGGCTAAATGACCATTCAATTTGGATAAGGCCACATTCCACAAAGTGTATTTGGTGTGGCACTTTATTATTATTATTGTATTTTTTATTTTTTTAAATTTCTAATACATAGTTAATTAAAAAAAATAAAAATTTTGATGGGTCTGTGCCACCCAAACCTCATTATAGATCCGCCTCTGTTGTATAGGTCATTAGTTCGAGTGGTCATTTTTTAATCTGTGGCTTGATCCTGAGTTGTAAATAAAAATAACAAGTATTTAGATGAAATTTTATTATTAAAAAAAACACTAAAATATTATTTTAAAAAAAAGGTAAAATTATTATCATCAAAATCTGATAAATGTTAGGTACAATTTTTGGAACAAGTACACCAAATAATGACTAAATTGACAATACGAAGAAGAGGTACAATACACAACATTCCTCCCGTATTATCCGTTTTTGGCCTACTCACCAAATCCTCACCCTCTTTTCACCAAACATCCTTACACGTGGAGTACTTCCATTCGCCGAATCCCTACACCCAATAACATTTGAACCAACCAACATTCCCCACATCGTCGCGGACCTCATGCACCGCAAGCAGGGAATGTTTGAGCTTGCGTCACAGTAGCGTAAGCATCACCACAATCACAAATCATCCCAATGATTGGGCCCTACTCAAGTCTCCGTCCCGCTAATTGGGCCCCACGGAACCACTCACTGTCTACATTTTCACCAACCCCGAGCCGGTTCGGCAGACGGTTCACCCCCACCCCCACCACCCACCCCCGGTCTGAACCAAGCTGGTTCATCTATATATATTCACATCCATTTAGCAAATTCTTGCGATTCAACTTCAGGAATAACCATCATTTCAGATTTCTAAGGGGAGGGTATAAAAAAAAAAGGTGAAAGGTAAAATTTGAGATAATTAATTAAAATGGCAGAAAATGGTGAATCGGTAGAAACCCAAGCTGCAGGGAGGCATCAAGAAGTTGGGCACAAAAGCCTTTTGCAAAGTGACGCCCTCTACCAGGTACTGTTTATTATAGAATTAATGTTTTATTTATTTGATAAATCCTAATTTGATTGTTGGGATGAAATGGCTAAAAAGTTGGTTTTGATGTCACAGTACATTCTGGAAACAAGTGTTTATCCAAGAGAGCCAGAGTCCATGAAAGAGCTCAGAGAAATAACTGCAAAGCATCCATGGTCAGTGTGTTCAATTTTTCCTTTTCTTCTATTTAATGAAGTTTTTTTAATTTAATATTTGTATGATTAAATTTGGGGGTTTATGAAAATAGGAATATTATGACTACGTCTGCGGATGAGGGGCAATTCTTGAACATGCTATTGAAGCTGATCAATGCGAAGAACACGATGGAGATTGGAGTTTACACGGGGTACTCTCTCTTGGCTACTGCCCTTGCTCTCCCCGACGATGGAAAGGTATTAAAAAATGTCTTTGGAAATGAAAATGAATTTCCTTGTTATTCAACCTGATTCTTGTTTTCGTATTTGATATAATAAATTATTTTTAAAGGCAGTTAATGTGATTATATTTGTAATTTCCCGAAATTTGATTTGTTTGGATCTTTTTCCAAAACAAGTGGAATATCTTATTTTGTAGCGATGTCCTTCATTAATTCATTAATAACATGTTTGGCACTATTGGTGCAGATATTGGCAATGGACATCAACAAAGAGAATTATGAGTTGGGCCTGCCTGCAATTCAGAAAGCTGGTGTTGCCCACAAAATTGACTTCAAAGAAGGCCCAGCTTTGCCTGTTCTTGATCAGATGATTGAAGAAGTAAATCTCACCAAACAATCCCTTATAATACCTATTCATGATTTCTCTACTTCACCCAATACATTATACATTAGGAAACCAATTTCGTTTAAATTAATGAATTAACTCTCAAATCTTATTTTATCTTGGATTAAAAATTGATTGTCCATGCAATGTTTTGCAGGGGAAGTATGATGGGACATTTGATTTCATATTTGTGGATGCTGACAAGGACAACTACCTCAACTACCACGAGAGGCTTATTCATCTTGTTAAGGTTGGTGGTGTGATCGGCTACGACAACACCCTGTGGAACGGATCCGTGGTGGCCCCACCGGATGCCCCGATGAGGAAGTATGTTAGATACTACAGGGATTTTGTGCTAGAGCTCAACAAGGCTCTTGCCGCCGATCCAAGGATTGAGATTTGCCAGCTCCCGGTGGGCGATGGGATTACCCTGTGCCGCCGCATCAGCTGATCAAGCTGCCATTCAAACTATTATTTTCAAAAAATCAAGTTGTTATTCCCATTCTGATTTTTTGGAGCTTTCTTGATTTGTATTTGTTTCTCATTTTAATGTGGATGAGTTATGAAGAACACTTAACTTACAACAAGCTAAAATATATTTTCTAATAAAAATCTTTCTATATCTCAGTCGTGTAGCCATTTCAAATATACTGAAATAAGTTACGAGATATCAATTTTATCTTAAGAAAATTGTAATGCATTTAGTCAAAACAAGATCATACTTTAAAGACTAAAAAGGGATTTTTTTTAGTTTGTAAGATCAAAGTTAAATGATATGTTGAGATCTTTTAGGTGTTTATGGTTTATAAAAATATTGTATAATATGTTGAAAAATCATATCATGCAAACTCTCACATTTGACAAGAATTGATCATGACTCCAAGAATTTGAAATATGCATTTAATCTAAGATCTGGACATAAATTTCAACACCCTTCCTATCATCAGTGTCTAATGTTAATTGCATTTTGTTGATAAACTTATATCTATATTTTCAAAGATCTGGACATAAATTTCAACACCCTTTCTATCATCAGTGTCTAATGTTAATTGTATTTTGTTGATGAACTTATATCTATATTTTCACGCTTAGATTTCTGCCCTTAAAGATCGGTGCAGCCTTAGTTCCTTTCCGCCCGTGGCAGTAGGTTTGAAGTAACTTGATTACGTGAAAGTGGGTAAGTTGGGTGATTTAAGAGTGAGGAGCTCAACCTCTATTTATAGTTGGTTCCACCCCCTTCAAATGTAACACTCTAGAAAAACCTACACAAATATAAGCATCACCTCCTTAAATGGAGGGATCTAGAATACTCTACAAGACTCTTGACCCTGAAGAGACTCTAGACATGTTCTTAGAGTTCTCCACACAATGCCACTACATATATTTACATGACTCTTCTAGAGAATTCCGCAATTCTCTAGGCAACCCTCATATATACAAGCATTAACCAAGGAGAGTCCACAATGTTCCAGAATGTTCCAAGCCTCTCCATGGCTTTCCACAATATTCCGCCCCTTAAGATCCTAGAACGGCCCAGAAGCATCCACATATCTCCGCAAGGTTCTAGCAGCTTCTCTCGATTCGGCCCGCCCATGAATCTTCCTGGCCCGTTCTCGGCCCAAACTTGTTCCGCACAATTCTGGAAGATTCCGGACCACGTGGTGCCTCTCTTGCACCCTCTTTCGCATCTCGTGCGCCTCCCATGCGCACGTTGGGCCATGTACGTCCCGCCATGGCCCGGACCCTACGCGTGGGGCTCGATACTCGCCCCGGCCCCTTAACACACGGTGCCACTCCTGCATCATTATTCTCACACTGTGCACCTCTCTTGTGCACGTTGGGCCATACTTGTCCCACCATGACCCGGTTCAAACGAGCGGGGCGTGACATCATACTCCATTGAAATCGAGTTAGTTGCATTTTTTTGCTGAACGTTAATGTATTTTCTTTTTAAGTGCCTTAAGTATTACATTTTCAGCAGTCATTACTATATTCTCACGATTAATTATATGTGTGCACTGTCAGTCAAATTAAGCTCCATGTTTTGTACCGATAGTGCTCACCTTTTAGTGTTTTGGCATGTATATTGTTTTACATGATCTTTTATTATTATTATTATTTCTTTGCTAAATTAAGCCTCATCGAGCTAAATTTAGTTTCACGTTGGGTTTTTTTTTTTTTTTTTTTTGATAATGCTCACCTTTTAGTGTAATTTCCACGTATATTACCTTACATGATCATTTTTAATGTTTCTTTGGTAAATTAAGCCTCATGACATATAAGTATGATAATTTTAAATTCAACTTAATTTATTGACCATGACATTGAATTCAATTAAGATATTGGCCGGATGACGGAACTAGAAGACCTATGATGTAGTTATTGGTGCCTCAATCCGATGCACCTACAATAATGAGGAAACCGAATTTATTGAAAATAAGTTAGTATTAGATGGAAAAGGAAACGGTTATGCGCATCTCGAAAAACTTATAGTTCGACAAACTTGAGTGTCGTTGTTGTGTGTACTTCGAGAACTATGAGTTTCAATAGTGTGCACGTGTTTACAAATGAATTGAGTGTTGATTAAGATAATTCGCACATTCGTGCGAATCCGTCCTTCCAATTTGTTTGTCACCCAAAGTATGAATGCGCGACACTATCAAAATGAGAGTACCCTGAGCTCTCTAAATATACAACCTAATGAGAATGTCATTAGACTTGTTAAGGCCATCTCCAGCAGTCTGCACTATTTTACAGCAGAATCTGCACTAAAATAGTGCAAAATCTGCACAACAACTCCATCAGTTTGTACTAAATTTTGCACTAAAAATGAATATTCTAGTATATTCTTTATTTCTAATTTTTTTAATCTTATATTATTTTGTAAGGTATTATTAAATAAATAATACATTTTTTATTAAGAAAATAATATGTGTGTTTTATTTGTATTTTTAATATTTTTCTGTTTAGTTGTCGTATGTAATTTAAATTTGGTACTTCTATGTTATAAATGTGTGTGTTTTATTTGTATTTTTAATAATTTTGTGTTCAATTGTCTTATGTAATTTAACATGTATTGGTAATTCTATGTTTCTACATTTTAAATTATAATTTTATGTGTTGTCTTTTTAATTTTTTTACACTTATTCTTCTTCTTCTTATTATTATTATATTACATTAAATTAAAAACATAAAAAAGGATATATATATATATATATATATATATATATATATTACATAAAAAAAGATATAAATATAAATATCACATTAAATAAAATAATAATAATAATAAAAAATAGCGCAGGAATAGTGGAACGCTATTTCTGGCGCTGCACTGTACACATTCATCAAAATACCGCATAATTTAGCGCATTGATGGAGCACTTTTCCAACTCTAAATTAGCGTCCAGTGCAACACATTCATCAAAATACCACAGAATTTAGCGCATTGCTGAAGCACTTATTCAACTCTAAATTAGCGTCCAGTGCAGCGCTGCACTGTACACATTCATCAAAATACCGCAGAATTTAGCGCATTGGTGGAGCACTTTTCCAACTCTAAATTAGCGTCCAACGCTATTTTACAGCATTGTTGGAGATGGCCTAATGTGTCAAATTTTGTTGATACATCTTCGCTGCCACACAATGGCTTGAACTGATCGGTCTTAAATATTCCCACTACATCTAGACTTCCAATTGATAAATCTACCTATTAGATCATAAAAAAGATGCCATCCTTAAATTGAGAGAGGCAAAATCTCAAAAGGATCATCTACTTGAGCCAATAGCCATGGCAACTATAAAACCTAAGAATATGACTAGAGTTGAGCAACCAATTTTTGAGTCTTTTAGGTTCTGTTTGGACTAAAACTCTGAATCCTGAATTCAGGATTCGCAATAGTGAATACTCGTTTGTTCGAAAACTCAAAAATTAAATACTAAAACAACAATATCTTGCAACTAAATAATTAAATATTACTAAATACAATATAATAATACACTATCGTCAACTTTTCAGACATGATTTGACATCAATACAAAATAATAGTACATTATCACCCACTTTTCAGACATGATTTGACATCTACAGTAAAAATTAAAGGATTATGAATTCTATAACAATTAAGAACTCTTACTTTTCACAAAATTCTGAATACCCCAAGATTCTAAATACCAAAATTCTAAATTCCAACGAATGCTGATTCAAACAGGCCCTTAAGTTCTCAAATGAATTCTTAGACATCATGTATTTAGCCTAAGATTCTCTGTTATTATATGACTTCTTCATTGAAATCACTTTCGGAATGTTTCATAACTATTTTCATATTTGGACAACAACTGAGTATTACCGTAATTTTTTAACGTGACTTTTGTTTTTTTTCCTCCTATCAACTATTTGCTTTGCATTTTTAAATCTATACTCTCAAAACTTATTTACAATTGCTTGGTCTGCTTTTAAAAACTGTTAAAATTAGAAGGTCTATGATTTCAAAAATAAGGACCAGATTTGTGATGTTGTTAATCAATGTTAACAACACTGGTTAACAACATCAACTAAATAACACCAGGTTATGCAGCGGATATTTATAAAGAGAACACGATTAAACAAAATCAGTTCACAAGTAAATACTTGTGAACTTGGGTGTACAAACCCGTAAACTATATTACTTTCGATTCACGTTCAATACACAATTATAAAGTAATATATGAAAACAGCAATTTTCCTACAAGACGAGAATTTGTTATGGCTTCACCCAACTCTTTGCACTCCTCTGCTATTTCCGCCAATCTCACAGAGTAGTCCATGATGGTTTCTTTCTCATTCATTCTCATAGCCTCAAAAGTGGACATGAGCATTCTTAGTCTGGATTTTTTCACGCTTGCTCGTTCCTTCACACACCCTTTGGAGTGCGTCCCAAGCATCTTTTGCCGACTCACAGTTTTTGATGATACGATAGTAGCTTG
>BMAC01000089.1:1086540-1096818 GCA_014905375.1 Phtheirospermum japonicum
ATCCTTTTTCTTTTTCTTTTTCCCTTTTAATTTATATATATATAAAAATTAAAATAATTTATTATTGTAATAAAATAAGTTTTCAAACTAAAAAAAATAAAAATTTATTATTAATTAAAATTTTAAAGTAGTCATAAATATTAATTAATTATAAATAAAAAAATTCAAATATATTTATATATATATAATTTTTATATTCATAAAATGTTTAAATAGATAATAGATAAATATAATTGTATTGGAATATAAAAAGTATAAATGAAAATTAATGACGAACATGTGGGACTCATGAATAGTAAATTTGTTGGTAGGGTGAATAAATAAGATGAAAAGGGATTGGGGAGGGGAAAGAGAGGGAAATGATGTGGAGGGTACTTTTGTTGTGATGGAGTGAGAATTAAAAAAGAGGGAGAAGATGGGATTGACCGATAAAGATGCTCTTACAGGGGATGTGAGTCTTCATGGTTAATAATTGAAAATGGCGATTGAATTAAAATTGAAATTAATTTATAATTATATTAGATATGAAAAATGATAATAACACCCTTCCTAAGTAATTTTAGCAGCTTTTCAAACAAACAGGGATTTTATGGAAGATGTTCACATTTGTGTGTATTAGATTGGGCCTAGGTTTTTACCTAAGAAAGCTGTTCTCATTTAAATATATATATGTGTGTGTTTTGTTGTTGTTAATTTATACATTCGAGTTTGAACCTAATTTTAATTTTTGTTTATTGAAAGCCTATGTTTCTATTTCAATGAACCTATCAAAAACGTGTTTAAATTAACTTTAAGTTAAGTATAAATGGTTTGATTTGTTATTCGACACTATTCTTCAATCGTTTTATTAGAAGAGGAAAATGCCAATATAATTTGTTCGAAACTTCTCTCTCCCATTTCTAAGCAGGCCGAATTACTGTAGAGTTCTCTACTTTAACCCAAATAAGTGGTACCACAAATGCGTTGGATGAACAAGTCGGCCCAACAAACGAAAATCAGACCCAACACTTGACCCATCAATCTGAGCCCACACCGCATGGCAAAACAGTAATTAATTCAAGCTTTTCGGCCATTTCATTTCCCCAACCAAAACCCTAATCACACGAACCCACCCCCAACATATATACACTCTTCACACAGCCCCTTCTATTTCTAAGCCTCCCTCTCACTATAACTAGGGTTTCCTCCGCCGAGAGAGAAAGAGAGAGAAAAAAAAAAGCCTCACCGCAACATGGCGACTCCAACCGAATCCGTCCAGTGCTTCGGCCGTAAGAAAACCGCAGTCGCCGTCACTCACTGCAAGCGCGGCCGCGGCTTGATCAAGATCAACGGTGTTCCGATCGAGCTGGTCCAGCCCGAGATCCTCCGCTACAAGGCGTTCGAGCCTATCCTCCTCCTCGGACGCCACCGTTTCGCCGGCGTGGACATGCGCATCCGTGTCAAGGGCGGTGGTCACACTTCCCAGATCTACGCCATCCGCCAGTCGATCTCCAAGGCTCTTGTCGCCTTCTACCAGAAGTACGTTGATGAGCAGTCGAAGAAGGAGATTAAGGATATCCTCGTGAGGTATGATAGGACTCTGCTGGTGGCTGACCCGAGGCGCTGCGAGCCGAAGAAGTTCGGTGGACGTGGTGCACGTGCCAGGTTCCAGAAATCCTACCGTTGAAATATTGGCAGTGGTTGCTCGTTTATCATTTTTATCAGTAGTATGTTTCTTTTCCTTTTTGGACTGAACTTAAGTTGAGATACTGCCTGTTTTGATTTGGATGTTTTATTGTCGTTTTGTTATATGCTTAAGAATCGTATGAGAGTTTTGAGACGCCTTTAATCTATAGTTTTTACATTTCTGGTGCAATTGAGATGATTGCTGCTTTTTTTTTTGTAATATTTTCTGCTTTATCTAAATGTTATTCTCGTGTTCGAGCTCATTATGTTCTGTTTTAGGTAATTGTTTGGAATGCCCTTTGCTTGATTCTAGTGTCCCTGTTATCATTCTTACAGTCACAAGATTCTCATTTTCTTCTAATGGAGTCAATTAGTAGTTTGTATTCAAGATAGTTGATATCAATTATCCAACTGTTAGCCTCAAATTCACACTAATCCTTTGTTTCTGCATCCTGCAACAAAATACAGGATATGTTGGTCTATTTGTTCCTATGATGCATTGGGAGTTTGTGTTATGATTGCAATTTGATTCCTTTGTTAGAGATGCTGGGGGCATTTTTATATCCCTTAACCCGTGCCGTGCATTTAGTGAGCCTTTCATTTAGTGAGCCTTTTCTAGTGAAGCTCAAGCTACATTTTGTTTTCATCTAGATGCTGAAATATGATTTTTATATTGCTTGCTTAATTATGTGTATTTGATTTTAGGTAAAAAATTTATTATTGTGTAGTATTCACTCGATGCGTGTGCAAGATGGTAATTCACTGCATTTGAATTCCA
The DNA here is from genome assembly GCA_014905375.1 of Phtheirospermum japonicum. Lineage (NCBI taxonomy): Eukaryota > Viridiplantae > Streptophyta > Magnoliopsida > Lamiales > Orobanchaceae > Phtheirospermum > Phtheirospermum japonicum. Next base: position 1,088,984 of record BMAC01000089.1, read on the forward strand.
TGCGGTTTTTATGAAGTTATATTATATCCCACTATGTCCAGTGACTTGCTCCAATAGTATATGAATAGTTTCTAAAAAGTTCATTTTTTTGGTTTAGTTCTTTTCCGAAGTAGCTATATAAATTGTTTTGTTTTGAAGAATTTTGACTTGTACACTGCATTTTTATTTGAGAAGTATATGTTCTTAGTCATGTACATTCTCATAGTAGATTTTATGTTGTTCTGTAACCTCTATATATGTGCTGAAGTTGCTGTAAATTGTAAATTGGGTTTAGCAGCATTGGTCAAATAAAACTGAAACATTGGAGATGACACATCATACATGTGTGATAGCTCCATAAGTTTCATCCTTGTATTAGTGTATTACACTCGTGACATTTGATTTCCGACTTGGTCTTAAACTATGATATTTGGTAAACGAAGCGGTAGGAAGTGCAGCCAAATCACTTTCAAGTTTCAATCTAGTATTTTCTGAATATATTGTACTCCCTCTGTCCGGTAAAGATAGGCAAGTTTTCTATTTTTTGTCCGTCCCTAAAACTAGGCATGATTCCTTTATAAAAGTTAGAATACCACGAAAAAAGTTAAAAACCCTGTTTTTGTCTACTGGAAAGAAGTTTTTTTAATTTACATGGTGTGTTTCTTTTACAAACCGTTGCATTTATCCAGCAGTAGGGAAAAATTAAAGCCTAGAAGGTATGAATTGGTATCGTTCATTGCCTAGAAGTTCCAAAACTGAAGCGAATTAAATTTTGTTCACTTCCTTCATTGCCTTGAAGGCTAAAACTAACTTGAGTTTGCCTGAATATAAATATGATATTTGCTAAGTTGCTTGAATGTTGATAAGGAGATCGGAACTTGAAAGTTGGATGAATGTACGTAGTCATAGTATTTAACCTAACCGGGGTTTTGTGTCGTTTTTTGCCCTTGGTTTGTAATGAATTCTTAAAAAAAAGGAGGGCTATAAAATGAAGGTAGCATACTTATTTTCAATTTAGTGCTTAGACATTATCACTCATTCCCTATTTTAAGGAGTCGAAGGTGTGAGATTTGTTCCAAAGAGGCTCTTTAGAGAAAGCTCTGCAAAACAATCGAGAGCTAAAACTAGCTCTCTGCTATTGCATTTTTCATCATAAAATTTTGCATCCGTACTTACAAAATAATAAAACGCACAAAATGTTAGAAAATTTCATCATAAAATTTTGCATCCCTACTTACAAAATAACAAAACGCACAAAATGTAAGAAAAGAAGCAATGCAAAACTAGAAAAATTGGTTGGGCAATAGGATAAATAATATAAGTCTATTATTTGGGTTTCGAGTCAATGGAAATCGGTTATTTGGTCGTTTTTTCAATTTATTTAATAATTTGTGAATTATATTTTGAGTTATTTTATAATCTGCTCATGAATTTAGAAATATTTTACTTGTATATATATTTGTTCCTTTTCTAATTAGCTTTGTATGTTTCATACCTGTTTCTGTTTGTTAGCAGATGAACAATAGAAAAAAAACATTTGATAAGATTTTTGAGTGCATTTGGATATAAAAAATAAATAAATATGTTTTGAATAGTGCTAATTTAAAAGAATGCAGTTGAATCTAGTGGTCTGTGACAAGACTATTTGGAGAAGAGGTGATACCACCTCTGAAAGTCTTCTAAGCATGTCATGCCATATCGGGGAATCTTTTTTACCCTGACGATCTGTAGATAGACTCGGTCTTCGTCGGCGTTGATAGTGTTATGTGACGCCTCACGTCTGTCCTCTAGAAATCTCTGATACTACTCCTAAAATATCTTGATTGATATATAATTTACCTTAATTAGTATTAAAAATGAAATATATATATATACATATATATATAAATATATATATATATATATATATAAATACTTACAGTTGTCTGCTATGATATAGGATCAGTGAATGTGTCGTCGGGTCTATGGTACATAATCAAAAAAAGCTCAAATGCAACGGATTCCCTACATATATCCTCACGTTGTATTAAATATCTAAATTACATTTTAATTTACAACTAGTTATGAACTAATTGATTACTTGATAAATTTACAAATAAATTAAGTTTACTTACGAGTTGATGTGCATGACCAATCGTAGTTCGAGACCCTGCTATGTGCTTTGATATCCCTGCTATTCCTGCTCGTCTGCTTGGACTGCCACTTATTCTCCGCCTTCTCAAACTCTACTAGCCACTTCCTTCATATGTTCTCGTCCACGCATGCGGGCACCTTCCCATATGTTCTCCACTTTGCCTACCACTCGTGAAGAAAGCTGCATCACGAGTGAGTTATAGATCTAAAAGTTACACTATACGAGCTTCTCAAAATACAAATCCGGGTCCCAATAACTGCGTTTCTTCAAAACAAAACAAAACAAAACAATTTGATTAATAAAATATATATATAACAACTTGTGAAAATATTAGTTAATATTATTAGTAATTATCAAACACTCAGGCCACCACAACTGACGATGAGACTCGGGGATATGCTCGTATTTTCACCCATCGGGATGTACAGTAGCCTCGTGGATTACTCAAAAAATCGTCGAAACAAGAACACTCAAAAACAGGTATTATACTTTCATACACATTCACGAAGACAAGTTGTATAGTATGATTATCACCGGACACAAGAAATATTGTGCCACGAAATTATCAAAAAGGTTGAAAACCATCTGTGCAAAGGCCCAATCTTGAATTTCGACTTTCGGCGGCAAACTTCAGACGAGTTTGATTTTAATGTTTTCGGGCCTCTGAATCTGACGGGTGACACATCACACCATCGTCAACAACGTGCTCTGCATTAGGGCTGGCAAATCGGTCGTGGCGGGCTCTTATCGGGCTGACACTATAAGGCACAATACAATAAATATAGGCACGAATACGACACGATAAGCTTATCGAGCCTATAATCTAATCCCGAATATGACACGGTAAAAACACAAAAAGCACGACAGGCACGATAAGCAAAAATATTGAATTTATTTAATCCGACCTGTTAAGCACATTAGGCCCTTTAATTAATAAAATACATGATTTTCTTAATAAATATAATCATATCTATAAAAAGGTTGATTATCTATAAAATACATGAATTTATCAAGGGACAGTAGGCCCATGTCCCTCGATAACTTCCTGCACTTGTAGAACTCATCTGGTATATGATTATCTTTTGCCACAACTTCTTTGATTAAATCTAGTACTTGATCATAGCACTTTTGGGACATGCGATTTTTTGCCTTCAGGTTCATGAAACGGGCAACTAGAGACAACTAAGAATGTTTCTCACTTACGGGATACAAAGGTTGATTTTCAACACTCAATATATTGTAGAACTCTGGGCCTCAGGATTAGGTGGTCCTTCAACATTAAAGTTCAATACAAAGTTCGGACCGGCTGCATCGTGAACCATATTGATGCAAGCATTTGAGGGTTCTTCAGGAGCGGCATAAGATATCCTCCAACGTAAAACTCAGGGTTGATACGATGCTGCAATCAATATTTGTTTCACTATGAAATGTCCAGATGTAGTAATCTGGTACGAATTCATTTTTAAAGAGATGCAATTTGATCTCGTCATCGTGGTAACTGTAATTCCTACATTTAGTATGACTATAAGGACACTTCAATTTTTCTCTGTCCTTCATTGCTTAATGGGCGAGTGCAAATTGTATGAAACTCTCCACCCCTTCCACAAACGCGTTTGACAGATAACCGTCTATCATCCGTTTGTACATCCAACTATGTTCAAAATTCATCCTATGATATCTTAATTGTGATTAATAATATAGATGATCAATTTATAGATAAGCGAGCGGTATGAGGGTGCCTATAAAAAATGATTATTTTTGTAAGGGCCCTATCCCATTCAAGAATGTCATGTTTGGTAATAAAGTTATCTTACTATGCATTTTGAGAACTTGAAAGTTTTTGCAGCACCTCCCCTTAGTTCTCTAAGTACAAATATATTGCAATGCACCCGAGAACAAAATGAGAGATGAAAATCGTAATTCAAAAGTCAACAAAATACATACGTAGTAAGATAATAACATTACAATCACATTCTCAAACTGTCTAAATAAGTGGACAATTCAGAATTTAGTATCAAACTCTCTATTTGATATTAAATCCAAAATGATTTTAAGGTAAGTGTTTCAGTGTATAAAGAAAGAATATAATTGATCCTAAATAAATCTTAAAATCCGTTGTTGTATGGACGAAACCTCCCGTACATCATCACCGACGTATATATATATATATATATATATATATATATATATATATATATATATATATATATATATATATATATAACAGATCATATAACCTAAATATAAATTAAACAAAATATTCACTTGCCGATCACCACGACATTTGAAAATCCCCACCACGCACTTTTAAAATTTTTTTTAAACCACCATCATATTTTGAAAAAAATTTTAAAATCCATTATTGGAGGGACGAAACCTCCCGACGAAAGCCGTACACCACGTTACCATCGACATCAACCCCAACCAGTCACAACATATATATCATAACTTAAATATTAAATAAGCACAATGACTTGCGGATCACCAGAGCATATCAAAACCACCACCACAGACATTCTAAAGCTTTTTAAATATGAAATATTTACTTTTCAAACTTAAATTTTGAATTAATTGACAAATAAATTCCAAAGTAATCCTAATTTTCGAAATCAAAACCCAATATATAAACAATTATAACTCAATCCTAATTTTTCAAAATATTACAAATTAAACTCTAAATTAACTCTAATTTTTGAAAACAAACTCAAATATCTAAATAATTATAATTCAACCCTAGTTTCTTTAATTTATTTCCAATTAAACCAAAAAATAATCATTATTTTTGAAACCAACCCAAAATATATAAACATTTACAATTCAAACCCGAAATTTTAATTAATTGATAAATAAACCCCAAACTAATTCTCATTTTTGAAAACGAATTCAAATATCTAAATAATTATGCATCCATCGCAGTAGCCAAACCATAGGCCATAGACGAATGGAAATAGGTACAAGACCGAACATTATGCGATGAGCTAAAGGAATCTCTGGTATAGGTATCTATATTGATCCGCCTCCATGATTGCGGATCCAGTTACAAAAGGATTGCCACCAAAACGTTTCATAATCATATTGCTAGTATGGGTGTCAAAAAGTTTGAGGATATTTTATTTTAGTGGGAGTTGTGTGATTATAATATTCTTTTTTGTAAACATATTTTCGAGTTACTTTAGTTTAAGGATATTTTGAGTATTCACACTTTGATTTTAGTATATGTTGATCTCACTAAGGTTTTAAGGTGGACCAGTTGGAAATAAGCATGTTATAATTTCTTGAATTAATTCCTAATTAAACTCAATAATAATCAATATTTTGAAATCAACCCCAAATATTCAACCCTAAACTTTGAGTTAATTGATAAATAAATCCTAAACTAATCCTAAATTTTTAAAATGAACTCAAATATCTAAATAATTATAATTTAACCCTAATTTTTTGAATTAATTGCTAATTAAACTCCAAACTACATAAATAACCCTTATTTTAATCCCAACTACATACTTAATGTTAACCCCCAATTGAATCTCAATTAGGTCATTATCCCTAATTGAACATTAATTAGATCCTTAACCCCTAACTATACGTAATCGAACCCTAGACGCCCTCCAAACCCTAACTAAATTCTAATCAACCTCTAAATTAAACTATAATTATATAATTACCCCATAAATTCAATAATCCAACCCTAAATTATTAATTAAATCCTAATTTACTCTAATCGAATCTTATTTAGGCCATTAACCCCTAATTGAAGTCAATCATACCTAACCGAACCCCAAACGACCTTCAAAATCCAAATAAACTCTAATTATAAAATTAACCCCTAAATTAAACTCTAATTATATATTTACCCCATAAATTAAACAATTCAACCCTAAATTATTAATTATATCATAATTAACCTCTAATTGAGTCCTAATTAGGTCATTGTCACGCCCCATTTTCGAAAAGTGTAAAATTAAATTCGTTATAAATAAAACTTCCAAAATCAAGGGCGTGAGTTTTCAATAAATCACAATCACAATAAATTTGAGCGGAAGCGTGAATAAAATTAAAAAATTATTTGAAAATAGGAGATTCACTTAAGGAATCAAAATAGTAGTACTCGACTATTCAAGGAGTTTTAAATAGAAACACAAGTCTCAATATTTATTTGTAATTTGACATAAAATTAAGATACCAATTCATAGAAATGAAAATGAAATAGCATTGAAAATAGCATCTTCGCATCCACCGCCTCGTACCACATCCAACTCCTCAACATGAAAAGTTTGATAAAGATGGGTGTGAGCTTTCAACTCGCTCAGTGGGGATTTGTTTGTCAACATTAAACACAAGTCATACAAACCATAAATGAATAGCTACAACACACTGTCAGTCGTTCATAGATGTTGGCCAACCATAGATTTAGCTCGAAAGCTACTGTTGTTTTAGCCCAAAAGCTACTGTTGTTTTAGCCCGAAAGCTACTATGGAATGTTGCATTGAGATATAGATAATTCATACAATCGCATTTAACATAGACAAACATAGAACACGTTCGGCAATGTTAAAAAGAAATCATATAAATCATAAATGAATGGCTACAACACACTATCATTGTTTTAGCTCGAAAGCTACTATGGAATGTTGCATTGAGACATAGATAATTCATATAATTGCATTTAACATAGACAAACATAGTTTTGAAAAAGTTTAGAATCACCCACCTTTAAATGCGTTTCGTGGAAAATTGAATGTAGATGCTCGTGCTTGAAAATCCTAGTTTCGAGAACCCTCGTTTCCTACATTGAATATGATAGCTTAACTTAGAACTTGGATTTAAAAATTAATTTGGAATATTTGAAAAGATAAAGAATTCGTAACCTTGATTCGAACGCCCGATCATGGAATTTAAATAAAATGGTAGAGTTTGGGGGTTCAATTGAACATTGTTACAACTTCTGGGATTAAATTGAAAAGGGGCTAAGGGTCTGAGGGTTCAATTGAAGTGGTTTAGAAAGCTGGGGGGGCTAAAATTGAAGTCTTGGGTAAATTGGAGGCTCAATTGAATAAATTCAGAAACTTTGGGGTCAATTGGAAAGATGGAAAAATGGGGCTGGTATTAATTGGATAACCCAGCCCTTATACTCCTCAAACCCGTCTCCTTCTCCCCCCAACTCAGACAAATCGACCAACACCCCTTCCCCTTCCTCGGCCGACGGCGATAGCCCGGAGCAGGCACCAGCGGCGGTCGACAGCGACGCCCCCTACCCCAGGCGTGGCTGATTTCCCTTCGCCAATTTCAGCAGTCGGCCTGGCCCAACCTCTCCCAAAATCAAAATCGGCCAACCCATTACAAAACGGCGTCGCTAAGGCGGCGACGACAGCGGCAATTGAGCGGCGGCGCTCAGGCGTCGCTCTCCCTCTCTCTGGGCCCGAGCGAAATTTCAGGTGACAGCAACTCGGGGTCTTGGTAGGTGGGGCGACGGCATCCCAATTTCGGGCTCAGGCGACGGCGAGAACGTCGCGCCGCTTTGATTTATCCGCTGGCAGTGGCGGTGAACGACGACGGCAACGGCTGCGTGGGTTCGCTGGGTGGCGGTCGGCAGTCGATGGGGTTCGCCGGGTGGCGGTCGGCAGTCGATGTGGTTCGCTGGGGTGGTTGTCGGCAGGTGGCTGTGGTCTTGCCGACGATTTGGTGAGGATGGTTCGGACGGTGGTGGTTTGACGTGGCTGTC
>BMAC01000089.1:1097093-1179455 GCA_014905375.1 Phtheirospermum japonicum
TTGACTGCGGCCGTATGAAAAAAAAAGATTGAAGATGGCTTTTGAATTTGTTTATAAACCATGAATAGGATTTAATTTTGGGAAGGTTAGGGTAGAGGTTTAGTGGACTTGGTTTGTCGTTGGGCTCGGTTTTTAAAGTCCAAAAAAAAAAAAGTCGACCCAATAGTATTTTAAAATATTAAAATAACTATAATAAAAATAAATTATAATAATTTTAGAAATTGAAATTATTTTAAAATGAAAATCTATTAATTTGATTATAATAAAATTTTACAATAAGTTAAGATAATTTAGATAGAGTACAACTACAATATAATAGTCTTTAAAATATATTTAACAATCGCACTAGAAATTATATTAAATAGAAATCTTTAAATCAATTAAATAAATCGTAGTAGTTTTTTGAAGTCGAAATATATATATAAAATTTATTTGGTAACCGAATTGTTAATTCGATTAAATAGAATTCTATGGGTTTTGAATTTGGGTTTTGGTAAAAAATAAATATAAGAGTAATAATGTTTAAATTTGGCTTTAGTAAAAATAAAATAAAATGAAAATAACGTAATTGGATTTGAATAAAAGGCTTATTGGATTTGTAACAATAGAATATAAATAAAAAAAAATATTGGCCTCAGCATAATAAGAAAATAAAAAAAACTTGGGGCGTTACAGTCATTAACCTTAATTGAGGTCAATTATACCTAATCGAACCCTAATGACCTCCAAACCCTAACCAAATCCTAATTAAACCTTTAATTACAAATTAACCACTAATTATATAATTACCTCCTTAATTCAACAATTCAACCCTAAAATTGTTAATTAAATCCTAATTAACTGGTGATCAAATTAAAATAATTTAATAAATAAAATTAAATTAAATAAAAATAACACACCTGGAGGTTGGAGACGGCGGCTGGAGTCGGAGAAGGTGGCAGAGGCCAGTAGACGCCAGAGCTGTAGCAAGTGGCGACTGCGGTTGAGTTGCAGCAGGTACGGGGGCTGGTGGATGCTTGCGGTGTCCTAGGTGGTGGTGGTCGAATGCAAGTAGATGGGCTTGGTGGATGCGGCGGTAGCTTTGGGTGTGGGGGTGGTCGGATGCAAGTAGAAGGGCTCGATGGATGCGGCGGTGGCGTCTCGTTTTTTTTTTTTTTTTTTTGGGTTTTGAACGACAACGACAAAGAGTTGAGGATGGGGGGTTATATGATTAGGGATTTTATTGACGGTCAAATGGGCCGTTAGCATTTAAAAGAAAATATTGCAAACGGGTTTTGGCTATTAGCCTATTTTTATTTTTTAATATTGTCGTAAAACCCGTCAGCAAACTCGTTGTCAAATAATGGGCATTATACAATGTTGACGGTCGCTAACGGGTATTTTGCTGATGGCCATTACCCATTAGCATTCTTCATTATAGTGAACCTGTCAGCAAGCCGTCAGCATTCGTCAATTTTTTTGTAATGTACCCCTACCCGTATTCGTATCCATCCTCATCAAATAATGTGGGTATTCACTAGAGTTGATAATTTTTGGCGCAGGACGACCCGATTTCAGTCGGGTTTGGACATTAGAATCCTTGGCCCAAGAATATCGGGCCGTTTTGGCCCGATGAAATTTCGGGCTGGCATAGCCCATCCCATTGCCAGCTCTAGTATTATTCACCATGCACATGCCAATACCTTTATCCATATCTATCAAAAGGATGATTTCTCACCCCATTTATGGATAATTTTTGTGGGTTCCCATCAGATCCATTACCCATTGTCATTCCTACTTTAAATTCCTACGTGAAACTCTTAGGTCTTTTTGAATTAGTATTCGTTGAGATTCTAAAATCTGGTATTTAGAATTTAGGGTATTAAGAATTCTTTAAATATTAATACTTCTTATTTTTTTATAAGATTTAAAATTTTTTAATTTTTACTATACATGTGAAATCATGTCTAAAAAAGGATGGTAATATATTATTATATTGCATTTAATGTCAAATTACATCTGAAAAAGTGAATGATGTTATATTATAATATTGTATTCCGTAATATTTAATTATTTTATTGTAAAAATATATTGATCGAATATTTAATTTTTTAATTTTATAATAAACGAGTATCTAATATTCAAAATACTTATTCATTCAGAAACGAATGCAAATAGGCCCTTGCGGTCCAAAAGTCGAATTTAATGAAATGCCTACGCATGCTAGGCTTAAACGTGCAATTTCTACTTGTTCAATCCCTTTAACGTGAAGATTCTATGTCCATGAAATATCTTGATGTGATATGGACTATTTTAGTTAGTTCGTTGACCATTATTCTTGCACTTTTGATGTAAATGTACCCTCCTTGTTTTTTTTCGTTTTTTTAATTGTGATTTTAGAACTTTTGTTAAAAGCTAAAGATATAAAAATTGACTAACACATTCTCCATTAATTAATTAATGACATTTCTAATTAATTCTACACATTTTTCCCTAATAAGTATCTTACTACTATAAATTTATCTACATTACTTAAAATATTAGGATAGGGGATGGTTGTTGATAATAAATAAAAATGGTTGTTGACAAATAAATAATAAGCAAGTGCATTATTTGATGGCAGGCATGGTTGGTTTGCCGAATGAGCAGGCAATTGATAGTAATTTCTGTAACACAATGAATGTAATTGATGGTTTGAGGTTGAACGACAGTTGATCCATGTATAATTAGACTTAAGCTAGGTTCGAACTCAAGCATAGCCAAATTCTGGATAGAGGTAGGTAGGATCCAGTCAAAATCAAATTACTACCTTGTAACAGTGGTTGGTGGCACTATGATCGAGTAGTCTAATCAACTTTCTTTATGTTTGGTACATTTTTCTTATTTCATCCAATCAAATCATTCCTTTATGTTCTCTCGACAATTTGTATCATCGTATAAATGTCACAGGTAAAATTATGATGTTATTTTATACTACATGTATCTTTGTTCAAATGTGACTAGAATATAAAATAGTCAGCATATTCCGGGGTTTAATTAGTAGTTATAAAATTGTGTGGGTAAGGTGCCAAGATTAGTATGTGAAATTTTGGGAATTAGTTTATAGACGGACCAAAAACACAATTTACTCAAATTTTTTTGGAGTTAAAATCAGAGAATCACTTTTTTTTTTAAATTAAAATTTCGTGTTTCCAAACACTCCCTTTCCCTTGGTAATTATCTGGTTTCCTATAAAAGCCAAAGGAATCCTTTGAACCAAAAGAAGAAAAACTCAATCATGGCGGAGACAACTGAGAACGACCAGCCACTATCGCCGGCCGGCCGCCTCTTCCTTCAGCCGCTGATGAACCAAGTCATAATCTGCGCCGTCGCCGGCGAGCACCCCATCGCCGTCGACTCCCTCAAAACCCTAATCCAAAACTCCATCATGCTCAAGCATCCCAGATTCTGCAGCCTCATGGTAAGAGACCCCTGCGGCCGCGAGCACTGGCGCAGAACCCTTGTCGACGTCGACCGCCACCTCATCATCCACCGCCGCCCCCTCTCCGACGACCCCGACGAGGACGCCGTCAACGGCTACGTCGCCGGTCTCTCTTACTCATCGCCTCTCCCCACCGACAAACCCCTGTGGGAGATCCACGTGCTCGCGGCGCACAAGGCGGTGGTTTTCCGTGTGCACCACGCGCTGGGGGATGGGGTTTCGTTGATGGCCATGCTGCTGTCGAGCTGCAGGAGGGCTGACGATCCGGCGGAGGCACCGGCCGTTGGAGGCTCCGGTGAGGCGGCGTCGGGGCCGAGGAGGTGGAGTGCTTGGACGGCGGCGAAGGTGGTCTGGTTTACTTTGGTTTACGGTTTTGGGTGTTTTACTGAGGGTGCTGTGGGGTGAGGGGATAAGACCACAGCCGTGAGCGGCGGCGATGGGGTGGAGCTCTGGCCACGACTTTTGGCGACGGCGAGGTTTCGGCTGGATGATATGAAGACGGTTAAGAGAGCTGTTGCTGGGTCGGTGAGTTTTCTTTGAATCTTGGATTCTTGAGTTATAGCATATACTCCCTCCATAAAGTGGGCCCCAAATGAGTGATTATGTTGGATTTTCTTATATTTCAAAACTAATTATGATACAAATATAAATCTCAATTTTTTGTGAAAACAATGAATTAACAATTATCATCTTTTTTTAATAAAAATTGAAAAATAGAATAGAAACACATCCATACATCACTTGTACTTTTCAAATCAATACAAGTAGTTATTTTACCTTATAATTTTTTATTATATACTCCCTCAGTCCCATATTTTTGATTCAGTGCTTCTTTTTAGGATGCTCCAAGTATATAATTTAGTTCTATATTTAATAATATTTTTAGCTTAAAGTTACCAGTATGTCTTTATTTATCTCGAAAACTAAATTCTTGACAAATAGATTTATCAACATTAAATACATATAATATTGAGAAATAAGAAAAAAAATATTAACTTGAGTTTAATTAATTAATAAACACTAAAGATGAGGGTATTATACGCGGTTGTGATTATAATTTATTTTGCCAAATTTTTTCTTAATAAGTGTGAAAATGGACTAAATATATATGATGGAAGGAAGTATATATTTAAAAAAGTACAACAATCTAACAAAAGTATTTCCGCTTGTGTACATACATCACACTCGTTGTGGCTGGATTTGATATGTTTAGTCGTGTAGCGTCATCGTTTTTGGTTCATCCAGCTCAAGCTCAAACAATTAGATTTATATCAATCAAACATGGAGTCATATTATACCCCTAAATGTGCAATTTGTAAAGAGAAATAAATGTCCCAATGAGGATTAGTACTTAGTTTTCTGTTTTTGTTTTTTTTAAATTAGACTAAACTTCATAGATAGTTGTTGTTATTATTATTATTATTTATTTATTTTTGCTGTTTCAACTTTAGCTTATTATTATTGTTAAAATAGTAAAGTTGGACCCATCATATAGCAATGTACGTGAATGGTAGACCATCTACTCATCTAGCCTGCAATTGCATTAACACACACACACACACACGAAAAATAAACATAGTTTAAATTCAAAAAAAGAACAGCTTCTGATCATAACTATCAATAAACTGTGCAGACCATTAATGATGTTCTATTTGGGGTAATCTCAAGCGGGCTTTCGAGGTACTTAGACATCAGATCACCCAAAGGTAATTATTATTTCCATCTATAGTCCGATCAACAACTTTTACATATCATCAATACCATTAATTTATCACACTGTTACACCATCTATAGCTCTTCCAGAAGGGGACCAAATCACAGGTTTGGCCATGGTCAATTTGAGACCACATCAAGGATTGCAGGTCCCAATTATTATTTTTTTCTCCTTTAAAAAAAAAACAAAACATTTATGTGATTTCTTCATTTGTGTGCTATTTGTTTTCAGGAATTATCCAAGCTCATGAATAGTAACTCTTTAACTCGATGGGGTAATAAATTCGGTATAATTCTTTTACCTGTTTATTATCATCGTCGTGAATGTGATTCAAATCCTCTCGATTACGTCAAGAGAGCGAAATCAATGATCGACAAGAAGAAGCTTTCGTTAGAGGCCTCCTTCACATACAAAATCATGGACTTTACCACTTCTCTTTTCGGACCCAAGGCAAAAATCTTTAAAATTAATTTCACTAATCTATCAAATAATTACAAATTAATGGTTAATTACAATCATATCTCATTTTGTAGTTTACTAGCATTCTCAATCACCGCCTAATTTGCAATTCAACGTTTACGATCTCAAACATAGTGGGCCCCGGTGAGGACATAACGCTCGTTGGCAACCCGGTGAAGTACATTAGGGTGACTTCCAGTAGTTTACCTCATGTAATATTTTTCTCTGTTTTTTTATAATATTCAATTCTGTCTTTGCAGAAAATATATAATAAATTGTTAAATTATTAACTTGTACTCTTTGTGTTTGGCTTATATAAATGCAGGCAATCACAATGCATATGTTGAGTTATGCAGGAAAAGCTGAGATGCAAATCTTGGTGGCCAAGGATATAATTCCAGACCCTAAAGTCTTGGCTAAGTGTTTTGAAGATGCCTTGTTTGAAATGAACCAAGCTGCAGTGGATGTCCTCAAGTCTCAAGGGATAATTAGGGTTGATTAGCGAAAATACCCTCGACTATTGTCTAATTACAATAAAACCAAGTTATCTTTCAAAATTGCAAATAACCCCTAGCATTTTCTTACAAATTACACAGTCGATAGGGGTATTTATTAAGAAAATATGAAGGGGTTGTAAATACAACTTATGAGAGTTTTTTTTAAAAAGAAATACTTTTGATTATATGTTAACATGGAGGCAGATTAAGTTGCTCAATTTTTTACACAAATCATGGTTGTTTAAAATAAATGTCAATCTTGAAATTGGAAAATTATTAAGATACAACTGAAACTCAAACCAACACCACAGAAAAAACCCACTCCAAACTTATTCTCAACAAAAGACACACAAATACTTATTTCAATCAATCACCTGCAATGCACTATTTACTTACCAAAGTAAATATTCTTACCGCTATGTTTTTTCCTTCTAAGCAGTAACTTTCTTAGAAACCCAATCCTCGTTTTGCTCGGAACGACGACCAAGGCTCCGATATTAGCATTTTTATTTCCGTGCGCTTTATTAGGAGTTGCCACTTGGCCATCCGGGAAAGAGAATGCATTGTTGCAGCTGACAGGTGGTGCATTCCCGTTAGTCGTGCTTATAATTTCTTTTGTTTTCGGGGACTGTTGTAGGTCGTTCGATTCTGCGTTATTATCTTCGTGTATCATCTGATCGCGCAGAGATGACCGTTGCTTAAACGTCTTGTTCTCGGTATAGGTGACAGAAAGATTAATTTTGTCGACAACCGATAACTCGTTTGCCGAGCCGAGTGCTTTTAGCTGCTTTCCGAGCTTCATAATCGTTTGTTCACACTCTGCCAACTTAACAGTGGCTTTTGTAATCTCCAATCCCTGTCCATTTTCAAGAGTCATTTATAGTATGGATATTTTAATTTATCTAGAGGTTTTCGTTTACTCAGTTGCTAAGTTTCTAATAATGGATAATTACAAAAATACACTAACTGTTTGACCGAATTACAAAAAAAAATAAAATTAACATCTAACTTTCAAAAATACAAAAATACCCCTGAAGTTTGATTCATTGTTAAAATCAAGGGGTTAATTGTAATATTTTTATAAATGTGAGGTGGGGTTTGAAATTATTTTTCCTTTTGAAGGGTAAATGTAAGACAGAATAAAATCCCAAGGATGTTTTTTTTCTTTCTTTTTTTGTAATTTTGAGAGTTCATTGTTTGTTATTAGGTCAAACCTTAAGGGTGTTTTTAGTAATTAACCATTACAAAAATGCTCAAGAAAAAAAAAGCTCATCTTTTAGAATTAGAAATAGCCCCCCTGATATTTAATTTTGTTTTGCAAATTGCAACTTTAAGAGCAAGGTATTTGGTTTACTAATTAATAAAGGATTATTAAAAAAATACTCAAGTAAAAAAGAAAAAAAAAACAAACTTGGTTATCTTTTATAAATGAAGAATTAAAAAAATGCCACCTAATTTATTTTTGTTATTTTGCAGTAGAACATAAACTTACAGTATGTAGCAGCTCTTCATGGTTTTCATTTTCCTCTGAACTTTTGTTGCTTGTAATACTGCATGTCACAAAAATAACAATGATGATTTATTTATTTGTAATCTATTAGAGAGGTAAGAAAATCACATAAATAGAATATTGTACCTAGCAAGTTGTAATTGAAGCTCGAGACATGTTCCTTCCAATTCCTCACAACATTGACTTTTACTTTCCAATTCCACTTCAACGGACGATAATTTCTGGATCACGTCGTTTAGTTTAGATTTAGTAACTGTGAGCTGAACATCTAAATCAACATTGATCAATTTCAAATCCTCAATGTCATCCTGAGCCGTTCGTTTCGACTCTCTCAACATTTCAATCTCATTTTGTAGACTCACGATGCTTTTTTGCGACTCGTCCGATGATTTGACGGCGTCCAGCTCGTTTTTCAAATCCTCAATTTCTAATTGGAAAACCGAATACATTTTCTCCATTTCAACCATGAGATTTTGCACGGATTCGAGTTCAAACGCCGTTCCCGGCCCGGCCCCACCTAAATGCTTCCGAAACTCATCTCTGACCGTCGGATGATTTTGATCGATAATCGGAAGCACTTTAGATGGCTCGTGGCGAGCAATAATTTCGTCGATGCTTCTTACCGAAATATGGTGTTGTTCGGAAATGATGCGTTTTACGTCTTTAGTATCAACAGCAACTATCGCTAATTTCTCCATCTCGACAAAATCGTCCATTAGGCTCATTTCCGAAGACGCAGCTCTGATCATCTTGCACTCGTGGTCCCGCGAGTGAGAACTCTTAGCCAAACGTTCTTTCAAAACCTTGTTTTCGTTTTCCAAATCCCGTATCATTTGACCGGTCAAATCTTTTCTCATTGTAACTTGGGTATCACCCTTCGCTAGTGAGACGGGGGCCGGGAGGCGCTTACGTGTCGGGACGCGTAACCTTTGGCACTCGCCTTCTAACTTCTTTATTTTCTTCACGTTCTCCGAGTTTCGCTTGTGAGAAGCTTCTAGAGAACGGCGGGCACATTCCATCTCCTCGTTCTGACGGTCATGTTCAGTCTCGAGGCTCCGAAACTCGTACCGTAAAAACGCGTTTTCTTTCTCGGTGGAATCTAATCTCGTCATTAGGGCTTCGAACTCGGCGTCTTTTTGATGTTTGATGTTGTTGAGATCCTCGATCAACTTTTCTTTTACGAGTAGGGCCTTGGTGAGGTAAGAGTTTTCGGCGGTTAGGCTCGCTAGGCTCTTGCTCGTCTCGGATAGCTTTTGTTCTAGTTTCTTGTGAGATTTTTCGGATTCGTTCGACGTTTTTAGTTGCTCCATGGAGTCTTTTAGTGCGGTGTTTAAGTGGACTAATCTCTCGTTTGCGGCCACCTTTTGTTTTTGAGATTCGTCTATTTCGTCCTTTAGCCGTCTCACTTCTTCCTCTGCTTTTTGCTTGTCTGGGAGTTCAATTTTTTAAAAGCATGAATCAGAATTCTAGACTTAAAATTGTACAACCTCGAAAAATTACAAAAACAAAATTTTGAACAACTCGGGAACAAATAAAAAAGATCACCTTCGAATGCATTTTCGGCTTGTTTTTCGTAATATTGCACGAGTTTGTCTTTGGCTGAGCACTCATCAAGAACAGAAGCCAACTTCTCATTTAAGGTTTTCAAAGAGTTTTCGATATCGAATTCTTTTTCGTCGGGGACTGATTGTATCTACGCAAATTATTCATATATATAAGATGCTACTAATCTTAAGAAACTCAAAAAGGCACATTATAAAGGCTGACTTACTTCATCTCCATTTGAAACAATTGTCTTCTCGGATGATCTTTTTCTCCAAAGCCAAGTTTTCTGGTCCATAATTCCTTCAAAATAGATTATCCCAATTAAAATAAATATAATAATTACACTAAAAAAAATGAAAATATGACTTGTGAACATGATTTACAGGCAGAAAATTAAGCTTTCTTCTAAATATCATGGAATCAAATCAATTATAAATATATGGTTGCACAAAATTACAAATTCAAGGCTTTAAGCAGCAAACAAGTAAGCCGAAATTTTGCAACAGAAGCTAGAAAAAAGAATCTCTGTAAAGACAGAGCAACTAATGAGCCTGACATCAAGATTGATTAAATAATAATAATAATAATAATAATAATAATAATAATAATAATAATAATAATAATAATAATAATAATAATAATAATAATAAATCAAGATGCAAATAGGGATGTGTAGCAAAAATGATATTAAAAAGGCAAAAAATGTATAAAAAAAAGAAAAGAAGAAGAAGAAAAAAAAAAGGTTCATATAATATAATAAGATGCTGCTGCATGCTTATATTATGGAGAAAAAAGACTGAAAAAAAAAAAAAGCAAAACCGCCACATAGCATACACAACAAAACAATAAATAATACAATTAAAGGGATAAAAAAAGAGAAGTAAAAAAATCATCATAACACCCATATAAGTTATGAAGCTTCAGAAGTAATACTCACCTGAATAAAAATTGCACTAGCCCACTCAACAATCCGTCATTATCAGTTTATCACCTAAGGCCAAGAAAATAAAACACACACACACACACACAAGAAAAAAAACTATACTATATATGATTTTAAAAAAAAGGGGGAAAAGGCTGAAATTAATCAATGCAGCACCACCGCGAGACTTAAATTCTACAAAATGATGAACTAAACAAGGGAATGAGAGCCATAAAAACACAGGTCTTGAAACTTAGAGCAAGCGAAAAATAAAAGAGAGTACAAAATAATTATTGTATTTAATTCCAACTTAAAAAAGTGCCTCCAACTCCACCGACAACATTGGTTAGCTGTAAATTATGAGGACTGAAAAGAACAGTAAAATGTGAATGGGTAGAAATTTCTAAAGAGAAAAAAGGGTCCATAAAGTTGTCCAGATTAAAAAGAAATAAAATGTGAGATAAGGATTTTGAAAGTACGTTTTTTTTTTGTTTTTTTAAAATTCTGATGGGCGTTACAAATACTACAAAATGTATAACATGCATGATGCAACGTGTTGAGAGGGTGTGAGAAACGTCCCATTTGGTGATCGAGGTTGACCATTATATGGCTATTGACATTTAGGGGAGTTTGTTTGATTTATTTTTTTTCTAAATGTGTGTTAATCGTTTATGTAGACTAATAATTAGCAATATTTTTATTTTAATTGGGAGTATATAATATAAGAATTTTCCACTTGATTAAAGCCTCGACACACCAATCTTCTATTCTAAATTTGTGTATATTTCATAAGCATATAAACTTTTCCATAAAGGTTATTATTATTATTATTATTATTATTATTATTATTATTATTATTATTATTATTATTATTATTATTATTTTTGTCAAATGAAGATAGTAATATTTTTAAGTCTAAAATAATTATACCACTATCGACATAATGATATCGTTAATTGTCTTTATCCTGTTCTAAAGTATCATTTGTGCTAAACTTAGCAGTGGGTGCTTACCTTTTTCCTAGAGGGAATCAACTGGGCCTTGGGATTTATAAAAGAGGGAGAAAAAAAAATATTAACCTCTTTTTTTTTTTTTTTAAAGCAAGAAAATTATTGACTCAAATATACAACACAACATATATACATCATCGTTTATTTAAGAGGAGGGTCGGGTACTTGTTATATCATGATAATTTTGATGAATATACAACAGATAAATAATAAATTATTATTGGCTTTTTTATATTCATCACTCGGATAAATAAAGCTCGCTTTGAATAAATTAATGAACATTTAAGAAGATATGGTATGATAAATTCTCCTATGAGAACTTTGAACATCTTCGTGTTGTGTTAAGAATTATCACCTCAGATTCAAATGGAACAATTTGACTGAATATTCATTTATTTATTATTAAATGTTCATTACTTTTAACCTTTGATGTTATTGATTTTTACCAAACAAACTCATTAGTTTTTAATTGAATGCTAATACTCTTTTAATCAGAGAAATAATTAGTTTTTAATTGAATGTTCATACTCTTTTAACCAGATGATTATTACTTTTATTTGTCAGTGAAAGTTCATTTGACTTGAGCATACTTTGCGTCACTTGTAATTTACCATTCAAATCATGTGAATGTGATGCATAATGTCTATTAACCCGAAGTTATAAAATTGGCATACCTGATGAGCCCACAACACTAATAATAAGTTGAAAATAGTGTGCTCATTAAATCAATAAGAAAAAAAAAAAACAGCCTCGATCAGGATTTCTGTTTGTGGGCTCTCCTAATTAACTCCGCAATGCTGTGGGCGAGCTGTAAAGGCCTGATATTAAAGAACTTGAGCCCAGCCCATGGCATACCTTTTGATACAACATTAATTAACTGAATGGATAATTACAAAACTACCATTGACATTAAAAGAAGTAGATATTTGCTTTTGGCATATCATTCGTTTTGCTACAACATTTCTCCCCTTTTTTGATTTATTCAAATATGAGTAAATATGTACTGTTGAAATACCATTCAGAATTGTTTGTTGTTTGCAGATAAATAATAAGTCTAGTGTGGATCATCCAAATCTTATTTAAAATATGCAAGTCATCACTAACCAAAATCACAACCCATTGAGTTTAATTATATCGTAGATATTTTTTGTATTTTTGTTTCTCTCTCACTTTTTTCTCTCTCCCTCTAGAATATTATGTCATAATTGTATTGTATTAGGGCATGTTTGTTTAGAAAACTCAAATTGTGCTGGGATTTAAAATTTCTGACTCATGTCACACAACAATTTCTAGCATGATTTATATCTATCATAAAAATTAGTATTGTTATTTTATTTATTTTTATATATATTTACATATACTACCAGTATTCTAAAAAGGCGGTAAAAATTGGAGCTTATACGCGCTTAGGCGTGAGACGTGGGAAAAATGTCTCGCCTAGTGCATAGGCGTGTGAAAAGACGGTCAACTTGTTTTGTTGACTGATTAGGCGCGCTTAAGCGTGAAAAAGCGCAAGTCGTTTGGAAGAGTAACCTATTTTTATTTTTTTTTAATTTAGTCAAATATTAAGAAAACTATAATGAAATCAAAAAATGATTAAATAACTAATATTTCACAAGCTATTGTAAGAGCGTGTTATGAAAATGATCATACTTTTACAGTAAGCATCATGTTTTTATTGTGAAATTCATATTTTTCAGAAAAATGTGAATAATTGTTTTGAAAAGTATGATTTTATACATTAAAAGTATAACTTATGATTTGAAAAGTATGATCATCTTATATGAGAGCGTGAATAGTACGTTAATTTTGTATAAATGATTAGTAGTTTACTAACTATATATATATATATATATATAAAATAAAAATATTTGAAAATATCTTTTCACGCCTAAACTTTGCCCAAACACGCCTAGACTTTTAAGGCTTGAGACTTGACATTGTTTGGTCGAGGTTATGACCCGTACAAATTATTAAAGTGGAATATTGTTAAAATGGAACAATGAGTTATGACCCGTAACCCTAATAAGTTCAGACACATTTTTAAAATGGAACATTGTTTGTTTGGTCTTGTCAAGATTAATGACATTGGGACTATAGAAAGATTAATCAATTTATTGAAATGGAACATTGTTTGATCCAGTTTTTTCTCTCTCCTTATCATTAAGAAAAGACAAAAAAACTGGGATTAGGAATGACAATAAATCAAGTTAAGACGTAGACTCGCCCGTCCCCGCCCCAACAGGGACGGAGATTACCCGCTTTAAGCGGGGATGGGGATGGGGGCAGGGATGGAATTGCGGGTTTTAGCGGGGGCGGGTACGAGGATGGGGATAATGTCCCCCCGTCGGGTACCCATCACCATTTGAGACTCGTTTGAAACCTGCATATATTATTATTTAAATATTCATTTTCTTTTATATTTTGAACCATTTTTAAATATAATATACTAAATGTTTGTCATGCTATTTGAGTTTTCTTATATTTTTTTTATTTATATTTAAATAGACCTAAAAATTAAGTTTCGTGATTTTTTTAATGATTTTTTAAGTAATGATGTTTGGACGTGTACAAGTGGGTACGAACCGGGTATACGGGCGAGGTGGGGCCAACTAATATACCCGTGGGGTAGGGAGGGCATACCTGCTTAGTTTGAAGCGGGGGCGGGGCGGGATGGGGATAACTTTTTGGGGCAATTCCCATATAGTTCAAACGGAAAATATTTTTTCCTAAACAATCAATTGAAAATATTAATTTCCCATTTACTCATTTAATGTCCCATTTAATCAAACTTAATACATAAGTGTACAAGTTTACCCTTACTATCTAATTTTATTTTATTTTTTAATTTTTTTTTTCTTTCTTCTAGTTTTTCCAAATAAAATTCATATTAATTTTATACTACCTATGGTCGAATTCCATACCACCCATATTTTCAAATTAGTAAAAATATTTCTTCCCAAATAGTTAATTGAAATCTCTAACTTCCCGCTTAATTCAAAATATAAATTCAAATTTTTTTTTCTTTTTTCTTTCAAGTTTAATCCATCCAAAATTCATACTATTGTGTATTAATTTCATACTAACTACCAATCTTTGACAATTATAATTCTATACATAAAAACGCATACTACATTTAGAAATTATATAGTACATTTATTATATTGAGAAATTAATTTCATACTACTTAACAATCTTGAAAAAACATAATTCTATACTACATAAAAAATAAATTATACTACATTTAGAAATTATATACTACATCGAGAAATTAATTTCATACTGCTCACCAATTTTGGATAATCATAATCTATACTACATCAAAAGAAATCATACTACATTTCGAACTATATACTACATCGAGAAATTATATACTACATTGAGAAATTAATTTCATACTATCCATCAATCTTGGACAATCATAATTCTATACTACATAAAAAAAAAAATCATAGATTCCTATCAAACCCCCCAACAACATGAATCAAACATAGATTTCTACCCCACCACCACCAGCAACACAAACAAGAACTACCCACCAAAATAACATGATTATCAATCTCACCCCTCAACCCTCCATCCACCACCTCCTCGACGGCGCCTCCATCTCCAAAATAACATGATTACCAAAATAACCAAGGTACGTGTGTGGCCACAAACCAAAACCCAAGCTAGATACGACCTGATTGATGGTCGGTGATCCGTAAGCCGTTAATCTGAACTCAGGGTCTAAAACCCAACCAGAACTTACCAACAACCATGAGTCACCACCTCAGTCCGCTCACTCGATGACCCGTCACCGTCAGATGTTTTCGCCAAAGCCGCCGATCGGAATTCAGCCACGAGAGCATCGCGACAAAACCATCGCCGCCGCCCATTTATGTGTCTTGTGTTGTCATTACCGCCGAAACCCAATCTCGAGCATATCGCAACCAGGGACTCAAGGATTGGCTACCAACTCTGCTTCCACGAGCCACTATTTCGGAACCCAGCCGCGAACTAGCATCAAATCTCCAAACCCCACAAACCAATGTTGTCGCATCAGGCCAAGGAACGAACGTCATCGGAATCGGTGAACCACGAACCCACCGTTGCATCACCGTTGCCCCATTGTCGTTTACTTAGCCCAGATGACCCAGGAACCCGAGGATCAGGGCTCGAATCAAAACCCACTCCCACCATCTTCCCAAACTCACAGCCCAAAGTCAAGGCTCGAAAGCCATCTCTGTCGCCTCCGCCCTTCTTTGATGATTCACCGCCAAGTTAGGTTGTAGGACGGGGACTTTGAGTTAACGCCCCGTCTCCGCTGCCCCTTTACGCCGCCACGCTGCCGCCTTCCCAAGCTTCATCGGCGATGAGTCGAAGGAGGAGAGGGAATTTGGTCACCGGTCATAGCCTTTGGAATCGTCGCCTCCACCGCTCAAGGCCGCCCCGTTACCGTTGCCGATTCGCGGTTGGAAAGAAGATTGCGTGCATCATAGAAAAGGGAGATAAAATTGATTTCTCAACTTAGTTTGCATCCCTAATTATAATTTTGTGGAAATGGATTTGGAGGTTTTTGTTGGTCGTGGCGTTGGGACTGAGGTAGATTTTGAGAAAAGAGATAGAGAGGTGAGTACAGGCAGGTACCGAAAAATAAATAAGAAAAAAAGAAAGAGGGAATGACTATAAAGGTTATTTTAGACAATTTTAGTTTTAATTTTTGATTTAATGGGAGATATTTGACTCATATGGAATGCCGGACGACTCGTAGGAGGTGAGAAGGGCCCTTAAATAAAACTAGATGATTGAATGAGAATTAAAGGTTGGTAGAATGTAGTATATGAGAATTTTCCCTAACTTTTTCAAGCGGGGCCGGGTGTAAGCGTACCCCCATTGCCATTCCTATCTGAGATCCTAGCAAGCTCAGTCAAATTATTAAAATGGAACATTGTTTGGTATTGTCAAGATTTATAACCTTTGTACCCTATCAAACTCAATCAAATTATTAAAATGAAACATTGTTTGGTCTCGTCAGGATTGATGACCTTGATTTCAATCAATTGTATAGTTTTGTCAATAGTCATGATTGAGAAAAAAAAGTAACTCCGAGTGAACAGTAACTTATTCTGATAGTCTTTTTTACTATAAATATGAGAACAAATAATTCATAAGTCATTAACTACATATCAATTACTTATAGTTTATTTGGAAATAAAAGCTAATAACCACTTCAAGGACACAAATGATCATCCTACATTTTGGACCCAAATCAATTTATAATAAAATTCATATTATTTATTTAATTTCGATGCAAAGTTAAAGAAATTTAAAAACGGAAACATAAGCGAGCAAAATTTAACTTTTTGAAGCCCACAAGAAGCCGGTGGCCATAATCGCCAAATCTTCTCGTCAACTCCGTTGACTAGACCACTACTTTCGCCGACCTCCATTAGATAGGTAGCTTCAAATCCACTTCTCGAAATTAGCCTCAAACCAAGCCATCAATTACATTGATAAACAGGGACAAATTCGTCATCAACTCCGTTGGACATTCTTAACGATAACCTTTAAATAACGATCGCTAGTCCCGCCCCCCAACATCATAGACCATTTTATCTTCTTTAATTTATTAAATTCACAAACAAATCCCCTTCTTTTTAAAACTGTTACAATTATTTCACGCGTCGACCAATTTCAACCCACATCCACACAAACCACATTTTTTTCTAACCCTAAGAGAGAGAAATCAAAAGATCCACCGGTTTCTCCACCGACTCGATGGAGATCGGACCGGAGACGGCAACGGCAACGGCGGCTGAGAGGTCAAACTCCTCGATGGCGGCGCCGTCGGAATCCGAAACGTCGTCGATCGGTTCTTCACCGGGAGAGAATAGCAGCGAGAGTAATAATAATAATATTAAAAATAGCAATGATAGCAGTGGTATTGGCAGGTTCGATTTGATGGACGATGACGAGGACGGGGATGTTTGCCGGATCTGCAGAAACCCTGGCGACGCGGATAACCCGCTGCGCTATCCCTGCGCGTGCAGCGGCAGCATCAAGTTCGTTCATCAGGATTGCCTTCTGCAGTGGCTCAATCACAGCAACGCTCGCCAGTGCGAGGTTCGGTTTCCTGGACTTGCGTGATTGCTAGTTTGTCTGATTAGTGACAATTGGTGTTTTCTGTTTGCGAATTTGTCCTTACTGATATTTCCTGTGATCTTGGTTTTGTGATGAGTTGATTGATTGATTGATTTCACGGGAAACAGTGAGTTTATTTTACTTGTTTGTTATAGTTAGTATGGAAATATGAAATTGAACGGAGCTCAGCCATCAATATCTTCGATTTAGTAAAGGCAAATTTCTTCAAACCTTAGTCTAAAGTAAATATTTATATCTGTCAGTGACTACTGTCTCGAATTATGTTTTTGATTTGATTTATTTATTGATTGATCTCCTCCTCCTCCTCCCCTGCATCTTCTGCTATTATATCTGTCTAAAGTAAAGATTTATATCTGTCACCCATGGTTTTCGAATGTTCTATTAGTTGCTAGGACTAGTAGTCCAGTACAAGAAAGGCTATCTAGCTTATGTTGAGTTTTCTGATTTCCATATATTTCTTCGGATTTCTCAGCAGGCTTTGTTAATATGAATACACACACATCTATAATCATGTGATGTTAATAGCTTCTTGCTTTCGAAGAACTATATTATTCTGACTTACACACTTGCTTTTGGTAGTTTCTTTAGCTATTGTAATTTACAGTTCCATTACTTTGGGTTTATGTAGACATTGTAGTGAAGTATACTTATTAATGAAAATCTGACCTTCTTTATTGTTTTGATCCGCAATGCAGGTCTGCAAACATCCGTTTTCATTTTCTCCGGTTTATGCTGATAATGCCCCTGCAAGACTTCCTTTTCAGGAATTTATTGTTGGGATAGCTATGAAAGCCTGCCATGTTCTGCAGTTCTTTTTACGCCTCAGTTTTGTACTCTCAGTTTGGCTTCTCATTATTCCGTTTATTACATTTTGGATTTGGCGACTGGCATTTGTTAGAAGTTTTGGAGAAGCTCATAGACTGTTTTTAAGTCACCTGTCTACAACGGTCATTCTTACCGACTGTCTGCATGGATTTCTGCTCTCTGCCAGCATTGTATTTATTTTTCTTGGGGCAACTTCCCTGAGAGATTATTTTAGACATTTGCGTGAGCTTGGTGGACAAGATGCTGACAGAGAAGATGAAGCAGATAGAAATGGGGCTCGTAATGCAAGAAGACAAGTAGCTCAGGCCAATAGAAATATTGTTGTTGATGGTAATGGTGAAGATGCTGGTGGAGCACAAGGAATTGCTGGTGCTGGTCAGATAATCCGACGGAATGCAGAAAATGTTGCAGCTCGCTGGGAGCTGCAGGCAGCTCGCCTTGAGGCCCAGGTTGAACAGATGTTTGATGGTTTGGATGATGCTGATGGTGCAGAGGATGTACCCTTTGATGAACTGGTTGGCATGCAGGGGCCTGTGTTTCATCTGGTTGAAAATGCATTCACAGTGAGTCTTTTGATCTTTATTTCATTAAGTCCTAAATTGAAACTATGGTTTTTTATTCTCCTTGAATCTTCACTGCTAGTTGGAGGGCAGTGAGCATGTGACACTCTTTATCTTATATCGCTTCTGCAATCTATATCTTTGTGTTCCGACAAATCATGTTGAGGCTTTTGGTTTCCACATTTGGCCACACTCGTCTTATCAGTTTCTTTCACGTGCTAAATCATTAATGCTTTCTTATTCCAAAGTTGTTGTGTTTCCGGGTATCTATAGTAAGAAACCAGGTGTATTTGGATTAGTTATGCATGCTGATATACTATTAAAATTTAGGTCTCTCAGTTTTAGTAACTCATAATAATCTTCTCCCAGATCCAACTATTTTATTTCTTTTAAAGAAAAATTTGCAGTGTGCTATTTATGAAGGGATATTTCAAAGCAATTTCTTCTTTTTATTTGTAGCGTGGTTAATTCACCCTAATCTTCTCTTTCTGTTTTGCAGGTTCTTGCCAGCAATATGATCTTCCTTGGAGTTGTAATCTTTGTGCCATTCTCTATAGGGCGCGTTATACTATATAATTTGTCGTGGATTTTGTCCTCTGCTACAAATCCAGTGCTATCCACAGTTGTGCCGCTTACTGAATCAGCACTTTCTCTTGCCAATATTACGCTGAAGAGTGCATTGACCGCAGTTGCAAATCTGACTTCTGATGATCATGACAATAGTTTGCTTGGTCAAGTTGCGGAGATCTTGAAAGTAAATGCAACAGGAGAAACTGAGGTTTCGAACAACATAAACTCTACAATTGCAACTGACATCTTGAAAGTGCAGTCACTTGGGGCATCACGTCTTTCTGATGTTACTACTCTTGCTGTTGGCTACATGTTTATATTTTCTCTTGTCATATTCTACCTTGGTGTTGTTACCTTAATCCGGTATTCAAGGGGAGAGCCTTTGACGATGGGGAGGTTCTATGGCATCGCTTCTATTGCAGAAACTATCCCATCTCTCTTCAGGCAGTTTGTGGCTGCAATGAGACATTTGATGACTATGATCAAAGTTGCTTTCCTTCTGGTCATTGAACTCGGAGTGTTTCCTCTGATGTGTGGGTGGTGGCTGGATGTTTGTACTATAAGGATGTTTGGGAAGTCAATATCTCAGAGAGTTGAGTTCTTCTCAGTCTCGCCGCTGGCAAGCTCCTTGGTTCATTGGGTTGTAGGAATTGTTTACATGTTGCAAATAAGCATCTTTGTCAGTCTTCTCCGAGGGGTATTAATTGCGCTTAATGAATAATGCATATTATTTTCATATTAAGACGTTTTTTTTATAACTTATACCTCTTAACACCATGTACATATTCTGTAGGTTTTGCGCAATGGGGTTCTGTACTTTCTTCGAGATCCTGCTGATCCTAATTACAACCCATTCCGTGATCTGATTGATGATCCTGTGCACAAGCATGCTCGCAGAGTTTTGTTGTCCGTTGCTGTATATGGGAGTTTGATTGTAATGCTGGTATTTTTGCCAGTTAAACTTGCAATGCGGATGGTTCCTTCCATTTTCCCTCTGGATATCTCGTAAGATTGCTCTTAAATTTCTCTGCAGTCATTTAATGAACTCTGTTTCACTTTCCTGTTAATATACCTTCTCCATTTTTACTTATGGTTGGTAATATCTGTTAATATGCCATCTCTTTTTTCTTTTTGTCTGGTTTGCAGTGTATCTGATCCGTTTACTGAAATACCTGCGGACATGCTTCTTTTTCAAATATGCATTCCTTTTGCAATTGAGCACTTCAAGTTACGGCATACTCTTAAATCCCTTCTCCGATATTGGTTCACTGCCGTTGGCTGGGCGCTTGGCTTAACAGAATTTTTACTCCCAAAGCCAGAGGATAATGGTGGAAATGATAATGTAAATGGGGATGTGGGGAGGCATGATAGGGGACAGGCACAAGCACAGGCACAGGCACAGGCACAGGCAGTTGGTCATGAACGTGTTCTAGCCCTTGAAGATGTGAACAGAGCCAGGCATGTTGTGGAAAATGCTAATCCCGTAGAGGAGGTTGATACTGATGAACCTGCCGATCCCGAGTAAGTTCTATAAAGATTAGTAGTATCTACTTCTGCATTATGGGTTGTTCTTTTCATTCATTGTGTTGCTGCTGTTGTCATGACTTTCTCCATTAATTTAATAATTTGTCCTTATCACTGAACATATATAATTCATGTGCATAGTGTGAGCATGGTTTTGGCTGGAGTGCCTCTAGCTGTTGTGAAGTTGTGATTTGCTGCTTGTTTCTTCTAATTGTTATTTGATGACACACAAGAATTCAAGTTTATGTTGACTCTTTATGTGACTTAATTTTGTTGAAGTTGAGACTTGAGGTAATAGATTTCGTGTGGTTCTGGAAGTGTAATGCTCAAGTCTCGGAAAAAATAAATTTCTATTATGTTGTTTTACTCCTAATTATTGCTGACTTGATTTGGTGAGTCAATAGTGTATACCCTGAGAAGTTTTTTATTGCAGACAACTGGGAGAAATTTAATAGGTTATTAACTCAACCTAAAGGAAGTAGATCACCTGGGTTGGCAGGTTGACATGTGGAAGATTGATCTCTGTTGTAGTTTTAGGCAAATGCTTAGTGAATATCATATTGGCTGTGCCCTGAAGTTGTTGAGAGAATAGAGAATAAATTTCATATTTGCTCTAGCATCCCTTCATTGGATATATCTTGTATTAACAACTTATCAAAATTTTGTTTCGCTATCTTTTACTCGTTCAATAATTTTCAGCTTTCAAGCTGATTTATTTTTTTGGTAATTAGATTAAACCTTAGGTGTAATTTTTGTCCTTGTTAATTGTTTTACGTGTCTTTGGCCATTCCTTGTCGTTTGCTTCTTGATGATCTTTTTTATTATCTTGTTAATTCCTTCATGATCCCAATCATTTTGTACCATGGCCTTACATTGTCTGGTTGAAATTTCAGCCGGTGGGCCTTTGTTCTCCGCATTGTGCTACTGTTGGTGGTGGCTTGGATGACTCTGCTTGTATTTAACTCTGCGTTGATAATCGTACCCATCTCACTTGGGCGAGCACTCTTTAATGCCCTTCCGCTTCTCCCAATCACTCACGGCATCAAATGCAATGGTAAAGATAAATTCCATCAAACTCTGGTAGTCATGTAATTAATATATTTATTCTATAAAAAGAAAATCTTAAATATCTTCCTGGCCTCCAGATTTATACGCTTTTGTCATTGGAAGCTATGTCATTTGGACTGGTTTGGCCGGAGCAAGGTACTGTGTTGACCTCATCAGAACGAGGAGAACCAGACTGTTGCTCAATCAGATATGGAAATGGTGTGGCATTATTGTCAAGAGCTTTGCTCTGTTGTCGATATGGGTAAGTGTGTCGTTTGACTGTGTTCGAACAAACTAATACAGGATTTCATAGTTTTGCTAAAATATATGTTTTTTGTCCCCACATTTCAGATTTTCGTCATTCCAGTATTGATTGGGCTGCTGTTTGAACTTCTTGTGATCGTGCCTATGCGGGTTCCTGTGGATGAAAGCCCGGTTTTCCTTTTATATCAGGATTGGGCTCTAGGTCTTATTTTTTTAAAGATCTGGACTAGAATGGTAAGCCAAATAAATAAATAAATAAATTAACAGAAAGACCCTTGAGTTTTGACCTAATGAAAAATAAACCCAGAGACCTTGGACTTCTAAAATTACCAAAAGTATTCCTGAGTTTTGATTCTGTAACATTTTTATACTTTTTGTAGTTTAGCTGGTTTTTATTTTTGGTAAATAGGTCAAACCTCAAGGGTACCTTTTGTAATTATCTTGTAAATAAAAAAAATTAAAGAAAAAGGAAAAATCTCCGAATTTGTGTTGTATTGTAGGAATTCATCAAAATTAATTGTGTTTTCTCATGTTTGTTTTGATAGGTTATGCTGGATCACATGATGCCACTGATGGACGACAGCTGGCGTGTAAAATTCGAAAGGGTAAGGGAAGATGGTTTCTCGAGGCTGCAAGGCTTCTGGGTTCTGCGCGAGATCGTATGTCCTATTATCATGAAGCTCCTCACCGCATTATGCGTTCCTTACGTCCTGTCCCGAGGGGTCTTTCCGATATTCGGGTATCCGTTAGTGGTCAACTCGGCCGTCTATCGGTTTGCCTGGTTGGGATGTCTCATCTTCAGTGTAGTCTGTTTCTGCGCCAAGCGTTTCCACGTTTGGTTCACCAACCTCCACAACTCCATACGCGATGACCGGTACTTGATTGGCCGTAGGCTCCATAATTTTGGCGAGAATTTAGAGAGACGGATTAATAGTAGTAATAATAATAATAATTCTGGTGCGTCCTCTGAGAACCAAGTTGCTGTTGCGAATGATGGTGATGCGGATCGGAATAATCCAGAAGGTGCCGATGTAGGGTTGAGACAGAGGCATGCTATCCGACAAGATGCTTAAACCGATGGAGGGGCTTAATTACGATTTTCTTATTTTTAGGGGTTTAGAGAAAAAAAAAGGTTGGTTGAAACACAAATGTAAGAAAGGGTTGATCCTTTTGTGAATATGATTGAGTCCGAGAAAACCTTATTTTGACAGGTGAGATGTATATTAAATGATGTTGATAGCTACTGGTTAGAGTTCATTTCGCGTTCTATTTAATCTTGATCAAGTGGATTTTGGACTTGTCGCCTTCGTATGCCTTTGATTTGTAATTTGGGTTTGGCTCTATATCAAATGTATATTGGTATTTTATGGTGATTCTTTTTGTTTACTAATTTGAAAAATAGAAGGATCTTTTTGTAATTGAATGGAACTAGGATTTCCGAAGCTGGTATTTCATGGACCTGGGTGCACAATGCATCATGCACCTAGATGAACACAAGCTGTCACGGGTTCAAACACCCAC
Organism: Phtheirospermum japonicum; assembly: GCA_014905375.1. Classification (NCBI taxonomy): domain Eukaryota; kingdom Viridiplantae; phylum Streptophyta; class Magnoliopsida; order Lamiales; family Orobanchaceae; genus Phtheirospermum; species Phtheirospermum japonicum. The sequence goes on from BMAC01000089.1 coordinate 1,120,666, forward strand.
ATTTGCTGCTTGAACTTTGAAAACGTCAGTTGGTGTGGGAGATTGGGCAGGACAAAAGGTTTGTGGATATCCATTTGCTCTAAAGCGCATTATTCCGTGGAAAACCAATCTAGGAATACCAAGTTTGGCTGCAGTGTCAACTGTCCAAGGGAAAAATGTGTCCGAAACAAGTCAATTGGGGTTTAATTCCTGCAAGAGCTTTCGACCTGTTCCTGGAGCAAGGACATGGCTTCCAGAAATATTGTTACCAGTTCCGGAGTTGACAGTTGGTCAAGGCTCACAATATTGTTGGGCAATGAGGATTTTTCGGGTGGGAAGTTGATGATGCTCAATCAGATATCATGTCCAGATTCTTGGGCTCTTATGATTGAGTCGGCAAATGAAGTAGTTGCGATTATGGTTGGTTTTAGACCCTATGAGGTGAAAAGCTTCGCCATGTTTAGCGTTGGGATCATGTGGTCATGAGCCATTGCTGGAATGAGGACAATGTGTAACTCTCCCATTTTTTTATTTTTTATTTTTTCAAAATGTAATGAATTTTGATGTGAATTAAGACATTATGGGATTTCAAGAAATGGAAGTGAGAGATGTGAAGAGGAGGATCAATGTGTGATGAGAGGGACTTAAAAAATGCTGTATATATAGTGTTGTGTGGGGAGCTTTAGAGAGTTTCTATCGGAAAGAATGATTACACGAGCAAGAGGGAATTAATATATATATATTAAACCAGTTCCTGCCTTTAGAATCCCAAGTCCCAAAAAAATAAAAACAAAAAAAAGGGAGGAAGTAGTTGACATCAGTGCTTAGGGATTGAGATGTTACTTTTCGCATTCCGTTCTAGTTATTTCTGCACCTTCTGATTCGACCTGAACAACATATAAGAATTTCCGTAACCCCCTTTTTCATTACTAATAGAATATTCTTCACTGTTTTACTAAAAATTCAGAGCTACCACCCTAATAAAAAACATATTCTTGTGATAAGGCACTAAAAGAATATAATGAAATCGTCTTTCCTATTCTTTCCCCCCCGACCTTTCAACCTTTGAATTGTCCAAGCAAGAACTTTAAGAGTTGAAGCACCAAAAGGAACATGAAAAGGTCATAAGAACGAGAAGTGTTAAGCTTTTTATCATCCTGACGTCGAGCTATTTTTTCGCAGCCCACACCATGTGAACTTACTACCAGTTATAGTAATATCAACAAGAAGTCATGAAAGAAAGAGTTTCAGTGATGTAGCAGCCCTTCTTAAATAGTAAGCGAGGGATCCATTGAGATCGATTCAAATTGGGGCTCCTCTTCTCCCTTTCATTCCTCATCCCTGAACCCGAAGTTGCGGGGCTATTTTGCCGAGTTCCTTTAAAAACTAAAGGAGTACGCAAAACATGCCTAATGAATCTTCTAAAGAAAAGTCCATGCATGTAAGGATCGACTCGAATATCAAGATATTGTGTTGATTTTCGGTTACAAAATATTCGTATTTGTATTCTTATTTTATTCTTATTTAAATATATGTCGAATATTCTTTCAATGATGGTATTTATATTCATATTCTCATGATATACGAATCAATTTTTTTTCCTTATTTTCTTATTCTAAAATTTTGAATTCAAATGTTCTTATACAAATTCACATACCTAATCGAATCAAAAAATTGGTTTCTTTTACACCCTAGTAGAATGTAGACAAACTTATTATACTAGAAAAGAAGCTACCTATTTGGAAGCAAACAACACTCACAATCAAACCCGAACGAACAAAACGTCGAGGGTATGACAAAACCGGGAGTAAAAGAGTGAAGGTTGTTAGTAACAATTAGCACTGTGAGTTTCCCCAGACATTTGTGATAAGATTGCGCACCACACACGATTGTTGTCTTTCAAATTTCCAAAGTCGTAATTCAATTTGCAGATACTATTTCCGCAATCAACGGTTCTCCTAGAACAAAATTATTCTTTCTTTGTTTTGCCGCAACATGATTCGGTTTTTAACTTTTTATAAATAAAAAAATAAATTAAAATACGAAATGAAATACTCATTTTTATATTCTCTTGCTCCAACCAAAACCATTAGATCAACTCTAATATTACACTTCTTTTCCTCCAAAATTGCAATGTTGATCACTTATTTTCTATAGCTAATCATAAAAAAGTATTATTAATCATTCTTTATATTATTAAATAATTATTTAACTATTTTTTTGTCAGTTGAATTCTAATCTCTCAATCAAGTGTGGTTTATAATAAAGTCAGTGTAGTCTTTTCAACACTGTTCGCATGAGAAAAGCATGAAATACTGTACGAAGAAAAAAGTGTGCTCACCATTACATGAGCACCGAGACAAAAGCAGTGGAAGTCAATAACATGGAGTGTTTGCCAGCTAATTAAGCATGAAAAAGTTTCCAGCTTTTAGATAGAAATAAATAAATATTTTCCAACATAAAGTTTGGGAATTGTGGAAGGAAAAACAATGAGCATGCCTTCGTCAAAGTAACTGATAAATGACAATTTAGGTAATTTATCTCTATATATTTTAGAAACATGTACTTAATACCATATGTAAATAATTTTTTGATAAATAAGAGAACCATAATTTTCTACCGTCTTCCTCGTCTCCTTTATGTGTTCTTCTTTTCTGTTTTCCTTTTACACGTTATCAGCACGAAACTCTATTTTTTTCTTTTCCGCTTTTCCTTTTACACACTAATCTATTTAGAGTGATCGACAAATAAGCCTTTATAACCAAAGCAACAATTATATAATTTCTTACGTCGAAAACCTAACCGAGCTGTAAGTTTGAAAATTTGATTTTTCGCGTTTCAACCGTTGGATCGCGCTCCGATTCTTACAGCACCTTCAAGACCTGTAAATAACATTTTAAACTGTGGAGATTGGATTCTGAGACACGAGGTGATATATATAAATTCTTGAACAAAGCAAATTTTGTTTTCGCAACTTTCTGTGCAACGTTTTTTTAAACAAAATTTTGTAAAATCGAACCGTTAGATCAAGCCAAAAATTGGATATATTGTTGCATATGAAAGTTTATTCTGGATGGTGAAGATTTGAATTTGAGGTCTGTAGAATCCGATAATGAGTTTTGAATAGAGCTGATCCCGTCTCCCAAAATTGTCCGTCCAATTTTAATTAAAGTTAAATTACACACAATATAATCGTTGGATGAAACTGAATTTTGGATATAATATTTAAAAGACATATTGTTTAAATCTGTATGGTGGAGATGGGGTTTGAAGGTTTATGTCATCAGAAACATATCGCTGACAAACCTATTGCAAAAACAAAATACGAGGAATGCCCTAGGAAAGAATCACGTCTTTACTCCAAGGTAACTCGAATTACCTTATTATTTATTAAATGAAACTAATAAATTTTTGTATATATGGATATATGGCATGATGTCTATTATTGTGCATTCTTATACAAAGCATGTATATGTATATATGTTACCTATGATTATATGCATGTAATGTTATGTACAATATTGACAACATGAGATTTTGCAATACTTTAATGATATTCATGGAGTACATAATTACTTATGCTTTTAGGTGATTTTTTATTTAAAAATCGTAAATAAAGTTATTTACATGATTAGATGAGAGATTGATCATGATTTTGCCAATATGTTTAGTTAATCATGAATTTTGATGAATTGATAGATCATTAGGTAATTATCTTCAAGCTGATTTTATAAGCTACTTTCAATATATGTATCATTGATTGTACATTTGCATATTTTCATAATAATGAAAGTTCATGAACGATAAAAAATTGTATAAATAAGTTATGTGACAAAGTATATTCACATATATATTCTTCAAATTCATTATCTAAAGAAATTGATTAAACTAACTCAATTTAAATTCAAAATTATATACTCAAAAGAAATCGAGTACTACTATCAGTCATTTGATGTGGAAACTAGTGCAACTATAATTCCACAATAATATCATACACCAACACCCGTACAAAGAATCGTGAAACTAAGTCAAAGTCAATTCTCTAATGAATTGGAGACTTCATATTGACCCCGAATCTTTTATCGGAAGTATATGCAGTTGAATTTTTTTAATAAACTTTGGGATGTGCTCTAAATGAATATTTTGGGAATCTTATAAAACACTACTTCCAAGCTTAAGAATTTAGTGAAAAGAAATTTGTTTGCCCGCAAAAAAGGGTCAATGACTTTGATATGTTGCGACTAAAAACATGTCTTACTATTTGAAAAAGAAAGTCACTTTAAAATGACAATAAATAATTGAGAGATACGATCTCACTCTATTTCTTTTTTAACTTGAGCAAATATACTGATGCACTTGTATAATATTAATTATGATAATAAGTCATTGAGAGACATGACATTATTTTTCATAATACCAATGTTAGACCTCTGGATAAGGAAATTTCTTGAGGCTAACTAGGATCGATATGAATAGTGGAAATAACCTCAAAGCAAAGGAGAAGAGACATGTTGATCCCTACCTACGTGAGAAGAATGAAAACACAAGGTAGAATTTGTAAGAGTTCGTGATATTTATTGGTCGTGGTAGAAATTATGGAGGTTCTCCCAATAACCTTTCTTAGTCAATGAATATCCTCTATTTTAATTAATGAAATTTGTTTGTTTCTTACTTTACAAAAAACTTGTGAAAGTATAATCAATCATTCATATTAGACTATTGTATTTGGTCTTAAAGTTTATTTTGAGTTAGATTTATGTGATGTTGCCTGATTTAAATTAATTATTATTTGTGGCTTATTGGTAAATTTTGTAATTCATTTTGAAGTATTGAATATAATTGAGTTTATTTACCAAGGTTCAAGAGTAAACTATTAAGATATAATTTAGTATCTAGTAAATAGTGTAAAATATTAGAATAAAAAGTATTTCTTTCAAATATCTCTGAAGAATGTGAGAATTTGTCGAGGAATAGACAATTATTCACTGAATTGATATTTATATGTGACAAAGTCTTGATGCCTAGTGACACATTGATTAAAGTTATAAAAACTCAGTATGAACCAAGAGCGAAACGAGCCTTATTAGGTTTAATGATATTCATGTTGATTATTATCATTAAGAAATACATTATGAGAATGGAACTATACCTTTAATTTATGTGGAAGAAAGCACGTTTTAGAGTCAATCTAGTAATTTTACTTTACTACTTTTGATTATTGAATCATAAGATATGACCAACAAAGAATTTTTGGACACTAACTGTTTTGCAAGTAATTGTGATATTTTTCTCGTATTTTTGATTAGGATTTAATGCTGTTTATATTAATTTTTGAGTCGATTAGTTAGTTTTCTAGGTTGTTTTTCTTGTTTTATTGATTTTCGTGTTTCTTTTTGATTTTATATTTAATATGGTTTAACGTGTTCAATTAATTTGAGGTTTGGTGACATTCTTTGGTTTTTGTGTTCAAAATTCTATTTTCATAGGTAAAGGCATTGAGAACCAAAATTCAAACCAAGCCGTGCCAAGGCTGCCAAATTCGGTGCCAAAAAGAAGTTTCAAAGTGGCTAACATGCTGAAATGCTAGCCAAGGCACGCCAGTCCTCGCCAAACCAGGCGCCAAGCCTTGGCGCACGCCAACATTGACGCCAAAATCCCTGCTAGGCGCACGCAGCGCACGGCCGCACTCGGCAGCGCCCGCATGCCCGCGCGCCTGCCTGCGCCTGGCGCACGCTAAATCTCACGCCACGCTCAACACCAGCCGCGCGCACGTACGCCAAATCCCACGCCAAAACTGGCGCCAACATGCACGCCAGCGCCAAGCCACGCCCAACATCACGCCAGGCCACGCCCAGGCCCCAGCCGCCCAGCGCCCAGTGCCAGCGCCCAGGCTCGGCCAGTGATCGAGCCACCTTGAGTCAAATCAAGCCAAAAGGCTAGCCAAGTGGCTAGGGAGCCCATTTCGGGTCAAACTTGGTCAAACTCGAGAAATTAAGCCTTTAAAGCTCAAATTGACCCATTTAAACCTAGTATAAATAGAGGACTACTATCTTTTTTTAAGGAGATCCCCCATTCTCCCAACCCTTGCATGGGTTTGGGATTAAATTTCTCTCTCTAGTTCTTAGATTTAATTTCAAGCATTTCCTTGGGTTTGTAAGCCTAAGAAGAATTTAAATCATCACTTGGATTTTATTTTTGCTATTTCATTCAAGTTTGTTGTTCATTTCCTTAATTCAAGTAAGCTTTCTTTTAATTTTATGTTTCCTTTAATTTTCATGCTTGTTCTTCATTTTATGAATTTTGCCTTAGCTCTTAGATTAGTTGTTTGATCTTGTGAATTGGCTATGAAATTTAGGTGAGTGACATACAAAGATCATAGATCGAGTTTCGGATCGTTTTTATTTTGAGTATTTCATATGCTTTATTCTAGCTTTTATTTTCATGCATAGTTTCATGTTGGATTCTAGATCTACTCTTCGTTTCTTGTTAATTTTCGTAAAGATTTAAACTTTCATGTCAACTTTTATTACTCTTTCCATTGATACTTTCGATTTTTGTTAATTTGTATTATTTAGATTTTTATGATCATGCATGCATGGTTGTACTTTAGGTTGTTTTAGTTGTACTTGGTGAAACTTTGCTTTTACTTGCATATTATCATTCTTGCTTGCTATTTCAATTTCGGCACACGCTCGAGGCATCCGACCAACTTCCATTTTACATTTCCTAGTTAGTTTATTTTCTTAGTTTTTCGTTTTCATTTATATTTCAAGCTAAAAACCCCTTGATTCTTACATAACAATCAACATCCGATAATACCAAGCCATGAACCCACTTTTCTTATTTCAATACCACTAAAAAACTATAAAATTCTAACTCATTCAAGTCCTGACACGACTGGCATGGATTCTTTGGTCGTCATGATATGGTGGTCCATATTATAAGAAATTACCATGAACATCTTTTATTTTGAGTGTAACACAATATGAGATAGAAATTTGAAGCACAAGATCTCACATCAATCATAATTCATCTGTCGGGCTTTTCTTTGAGAACTCTTTCTAGTCAATAAATGGAGTGTTTGCCAGCTTTTAGCTAGAAATAAATGAATATTTTGTTCAACATAAAATCGAGAATCACTTATTTTCGGAGATTGGAAACTTAAGTTGCGATTATTTAGAAACAAGACTATTTATGAAAATTGTCTTCAAAAGGCGAAACTCTCATCGTAGATTGTTATATGGTGCATCAGATACACAACGATCATGGTAAATGATGCAACCAAAAAGATTGGTTCTCCAAAAAAAGAGAACACTGATCTTAAAATCGTTCCTGCCAACCTGATTAACTTCTAGATGACTCTTGGCGACCTGATCGACCTACAAAACAAAATCTAAGGCGGACGGCCCCGGCGTAGGTCATCCGATACTTATGTCAGTTCCCTTTTTAGTAATAAACGAGAGCTCAAAGTAGGATAAAAATTAATTTAGAATAAAAGTGAGACGTGTGTCCTCTCTATATAGATAATAGACGTGTTCCCAATGTAGTGTTCTCGTCTCCTATTCGTACCATAATATCATAACTAACCACCGACTTAGAATTAAGATTCCTCATATGTGCTAAATTATCATAAATATTACAACTCTCGTATTTTGTTAAGTTACCATAATAACCATGAGACAATAATCATACCTTTTTCTTAGTTCGTCGGAACCCATACCATCTATATCATCCCACCAGGGCCAAAATCCTATTAACCATATAGCTCATCTGTCAATACCGAGCTGTTATAATACTATTTACCTCATAAGCTCTCGTCACTCCAATATAAGAGTTCGTTACTCCTATATAAGAGCTCGTCACCCTTATGCACATCTCGCCCCTCCTAAGGGAGAGGCCGCCTTATAGACCTAAACCCACTCGCATGCCAACCTGAATATTGGATGTCATATCAGTAAATTTTGTGGTCAGCTACATCACTTAAAAACACCAAATATATTATGTAAAAGATATATAAATCACTACATTAGATTCATCTATAGACACATCAATATATAAATTTAAGGAATAATTATTTTTTCCAACCTGTACTATTGACGTTTTTACGCTTTGAAATCTAATATTTTTTTTTGTTTCAATTGCAACCCGTACTACACGGGATTTGTTAAATGCAACCTCCGACTCTTTTTCCTTCAAAAAAGTCAACGAAATATTAGACGGAGGTTGCAAATAACAAATCATGTATATTGCAACAACAAATACTTTAGGTTGCAAAGTGTAAAAAATGTATAGTGCAGTTTGCATATAGTTATTTTTCCAAATTAAGACAATAAATTGATGGTATCCTTATTTTTATTTTAAAGCAATCTTTATAATTTGTAGTTGTCTATTTTATTCTTTTGATAATAATATATTATATTATTCATATTTTAAAAATATCACATCAACATGTTTAATTAAAAAAACATTTAAATTATTTTTAATAAAATTTATAAAATTAGTTAAAATAAATAAAAAAGTCAAAAGTAAGTACTAATTAAAAAAATTAAAATATCAAATAAACAAAAAAAAGTAATAAATAAATATTTTAAAATAATATTATAAAACATAAATTAGATAAATAAAATATAATAATTTATAATTAGATTATGAGTACTTAGTTAATAAATTCAGATATTAAAATAATGATAAAATGTAGACTCCTTCTCCCATTTATATAATATAGTGTTTACTTTCACACAAATTAAGAAAATATATTTTAATTAATAAATATGAAAAATATTTCTTAATTTGCCATTATTTAATAAAGTCTAATAGTTACAAAACTCATATTAATTAGGTTATAGTAATAAGATAATGGATAAAATAATATTTTATATAGAAAGTGGACTATATATTTGAGGCATCCTTAGTGAAATATATATTTCGGATGCAGGAAGTAAATAATATGAAGAATTATAAAATATATAGAAATTATGATAATACTCTAAACAATTATATATAATAAGGGGAAAATATAAAAATAAACAAAATTATTGTAAAATAATTAAAAAATAATGCTTAAAAGATGAAAACGCAAGAATACCATATAATAACTTAAGTAAATTATAAATACTTATTCAATAAATATAAAAATTAATTAAAAAGATATAAATTTGGTAAAATAATTTTTGTAACATGTATTATACGAGTTTTACACTTTACAACCTAAAATATTTTTTGTTGCAAATAGCAACCCGTACTATATATGATTTGTTATTTACAACCTTCATCTAATATGCTGTCAAAAAGCCTCCAAAATGGCGCGTGCATTACACGCCCTTGAGTCCGTTGACTTTTTTGATGGAAAATGAACCAGAGGTTGTATTTAGCAAATTCCGTGTTGTACAAGTTCCTAACNAAAAAAAAAAAAATAAAGTTGCAAACCGTGAAAATATCTATATACATGTTGCAAAAATTATTTTTCCTTAAATTAAAATATATCATATAATAATCAAGATTACATCAAAGTGTATCATACTAGATACACTCGAGTGCACCGTATAATTTACAGAAAGTTGTATAAAGAAATTAAAGAAATACCGTCGTTCACGACTTCTTTTCCTCCAAATTATTTGTGTACATTCGAAGATGAACAACCCCCAATCAAAGCACTAAGAAGCATTACTACTTTTTCATAAATTTCACTATATATATATAGTTAAGTATTTCAATTACTAATTACACCCTTCTTTTTATATACATATCAAATTAATTTTTATCACTTCATTTTCATGTAATATCAAATTACAATTTAAGAAAACACTATTCCTTAAAAAATACATATTATTGCAATTCTCTAGTACAATACAATAAAATAAATGAAAAATCCAAGATGAAAAGGATCGTAGCAGTCTATATATACAACACACTTATAGCTCAACACATCCTTCATTTCACTCTCTCAATTCCCATAAATTTCTAATTCTCATCAATTTCTATCACAATCTTTTTTTTTTTTTTAACTTCCCTAAAAAAAAGAAAAAATTAAAATGGGACATCTACATATTGTCTTTCTTCCATTGATGGCTCATGGCCACATGATCCCAACATTGGACATGGCCAAGCTTTTCACCTCAAGAGGCCTAAAAACAACTATCATTGCAACTCCTTCATTTGCCGACTCCATCAAAAGAGCCCAAGAATCGGGGCACGATATCGGCTTGAGCATCATCGATTTCCCATCCGAAAAATCCTCACTGCCCGAAAATGCACTCTCACTCGATCAAATGTCAACCCCTGATTCAATCTCAAAGTTCATAGAAGCCCTTTATTTACTCCAAGAACCATTTGAAAAGATATTGCAAGAATTAAGCCCCAGCTGTCTTATCTCGGACACGTTTTTGCCTTGGACTAACAACTCAGCAGCCAAACTTGGTATCCCAAGATTGGTTTTCCATGGCACGAGCTGTTTTGCGTTATGTGCTGCTGAGCAAATGTATCTTCACAAGCCTTATAAAACCGTAGTTTCCGACTCTGCCCCTTTCGTCGTGCCTGATTTGCCCCACGAGCTGACCTTTGTTAGGACGCAAGTCCCTCCGTTTGAACTAGTCGAAGATGATAATGATTTTTCCAAGTTGATACAGCAGATGAGAGTAGTTGATGCAATAAGCTATGGAGTTGTGTTTAATAGCTTTTACGAGCTCGAACCGGCTTACGCCGATTACTACGACAAGGTTATGGGGAGAAAGGCTTGGCATATAGGCCCACTTTTGTTATGCAACAATGGTGGGGTGAAAGGAAGATTGCAAAGAGGTGAGGTGTCGTCTATCGATGAACACGAGTGTTTATCGTGGCTCGACTCGAAACGGCCTAGTTCGGTCGTTTACATTTGTTTCGGAAGCATGGTGAGTTTTAGTCGAGCCCAGCTGCAGGAAACTGCAGCTGGGCTCGAGAGCTCGGGCCAAGATTTCATCTGGGTTGTCAGAGAAGGGCAAGATGAGGGCTTGTTCGGATTTGAGGACAGAGTTGGAGGGAGAGGGCTAATCATAAGGGGGTGGGCCCCACAGTTGATGATCCTCGACCACCCGTCGGTGGGTGCTTTCGTGACGCACTGCGGGTGGAATTCGACTCTGGAAGGGATATGCGCCGGCGTGCCCATGGTGACGTGGCCCGTTTTCGCGGAACAATTTTTTAACGAGAAATTGGTGACGGAGGTTTTGGGGACCGGAGTTTCGGTTGGGAGCAAGATGTGGGGTCCGGTGGCGAGCGAGGGGGTGCCGAGGGAGGCGGTGGAGACGGCGGTGCGGCGGGTTATGGCGGCTGAGGAAATGAGAAGCAGGGCTAAGTGTTATAAGGAGATGGGGAGAAAGGCTGTTGAGGAAGGTGGATCATCTTGTAGTGGTTTGGATGCTTTGATAGATGAATTGAGTAACTATGTGCCTCCCAAGAAACAAGACACAAACTAACTAGGATTTCTTGTAATGTTTGTAGCTAAACCAATAATAACCTCTTGGTTTTGTATTGGGAGTTTTCTCCTTTTATCATTCTTGAGGACTTGGACTTTTTTTGTTTATGTTGAAATTTCAATGGTGTTCCTAATAATAGATGGTGAAAATTCTCGGTATCAATTGTTTTCTTCTTCTTTAAATGAAGACAGATATACAAACTTATATCTCACTATTATTGACATTGATTGGGTACCGAGTAAATTATTTTGTATGTATTCGTGTGTTTTTGCATTTTTCCCTAAGCTTATTTTTTTTTTTTTAATGAAATGGGCATAGAAATGAAATTGTCAAGCACTGTCCAGTAGTTTAAACTTTTCGTATTATGTATAAGGGTTAATTATTTTCCCCCCTAAACTATTGGATTTTTTTACAGAGTATCATACTAACTATTATTTGTGACAAATTACAGTACAAAATATGTGCGATTTGTAATGTGTGTGCTCTAAATCAGATTTTTTGTGGTTTTGTGACCAAAACCGGATGTGGCGTAACCGAATTGTGTCACGTTATCCGATTTTGATTACAAAATCACAAACATCTCGGTAAAGGGGCAAACTGCAAATTACGTATAGTTTGTACGACGATTTATCATAAATAATAGTATGTATAATAAACTGTAAAAAATAATTTGTACGACAATTTATCATAAATAATAGTATGTATAATAAACTGTAAAAAGTGCAATAATTCAGGTAAAAAATAATTATCCCTATATTTACATTTCTCAATTTTATCAGATGTTGCAAACACTCCAACGTAAATTAGATCGTAAGTGAAAAGTGCGTTGACCAAGTAATAAATACATTCATTATCTAGAACCGAGGTCCAAGTGATTGAGTGACGGTGTTCCAATAAGATAAAAGTGAAACTCTTAAAAAAACATTTTTTTTTTTTTTAAATGACGCATGTAGTAAGTAAATTGTACCGGGCCAACTAAGAATCGAAAAGGATTTAACTATCCGGATTTTTTTATTATACTTTATTATATGAACTATATTTTTAAATTTTACCAATAAAATATTTTTTATTATATTTTACTATATGAACTATACGATTTTTATATTTTACTCTACATGGATAATTTTACCCTTAAATTTTTTGATGAAAATTACACTTAACCCCCATGCTATGTGGATTTTTGTACTTTACCATATAACGTGATATTTTTCGATTTAACCAAAATATTTTTTATTTTATTTATATCTACATTTCATGTATTCATTACCTATTAAAATTAAATAATCAATAAATACGTATTCTAATATTTATTTCTTAATTAATAAACTTATTTACTATATGTATTCATATTATAATATTTATTTTTCTTTTAATATTATTATTCAAAAAATAAACTAACTACATTAGTAGTGTTTTGAACTCATAAATAGGAAAACACGAACCAAACTTATTATTTTGGCACGAGTTCAAAAAACTACTAACATAGTTACTTTAGTTTGAACTTATTTCTCAAAATATTATTTTATTAAATATTAAAATTAAATTAGAGAATATAGAACCAAACTTATTACTTAATATCTTAATCGACACACCCAATACACTACCAAAATGATAAATTTAGTCTAATTTTTCAAATTATAATATTAAAACAAAAATAAATATTATAATACGAATACATATAATAAATAAGTTTATTAATTAAAAAATAAATATTAAAATCTTTATATATTAACTAATTGATTGTAGTAGGTAATGAATACATAAAATGTAAACATAAATAAATAAAACAAGAAATATATTGGTGAAATGTAAAAAATATTACGCCATATGGTAAAGTGCAAAAACACACATAATATGAGGGTTTAAGTGTAATTTTCACCACAGTCTTCCTGAGTAAAACTGTCCATATTTAGTTTATACGGTAAAGTGTAACAATTTTTTTTTAATGGTAAAATATAAGAATGTGAATAAATCATGGGTTCATCGTATTTTCCCCTTTCATGTAATACGTATTGAAACTTTTATTAACTGTTTGTGATTGCGCCTATTCAAATGCTAAAAAATATTTCAAGAATTTTAGTATTTCAAAAACCCATTCTTAGTTTATCTTCCGACTTTTCTCTAAGAGCCCATATGAATTGCTGTTCAGAATCTTCAAGGGCCTTTTGAAATCTAATGTAGTTTTGTAGTTTTCTAATTTTAAAGAAAATAAAATTTCTTATGCATATAACAGATGTTGTGACTGGTGATATAATACCACTTCCAACATCGATTTACTGAACAGTTTAAAAAATATATAAAAATAAACGCAGCGGATAAAATAAGTTAAACACAGAGATAAAACTTTTAACCCGTAAGAAAACGTTCTTACGGACTTGGGTATACAAACCCGTAAACTATATTACTTATCGTTCAAAGATCAATTACAAAGTACTAAGTAATATATGAAAACAATTGTATCAAACTCGATACGAAAATACTTGTTGCCGTAAGATATATTCTCCTCCGTTGGTTACGCAACGTTGAAGAACTCTTGATCCGAATTCCAGCTCCAAGTATGACTGACGCTCTGTGTTCTTACTTCTTGAAATCGTCGAGACCAGTTCTCCGATTTCTTCTCTTGAATGCAGCGTGCGTCCGTGTTATTCTCCAAAGAATCTTACGTCCCCCTCTTCTACTTTTTAATTGCTGCGTCCGTCTCTTTATAATACACAAGACTCCTAGTCTTGTTAAACAAGTTAGATAAGTACATAGGAAACTAAATAAAGTCCTAGACTCCAACTAGGAAAGAAATCTAGAGTCCTAAAATACTTTGTATCCTAATATATTTTGTGCTCAAGAAAGGCAAATAATTACAAAAGAAAAATAAGGAAATTCCTATAATTAAATTTCCCAACAATCTCCCCCTTTTGCCTTTTTGGACAAAATAACCTAGACGCACAATAAAAATCCAATGGACTAAAAACTCCCCCTAAATTAAAACTTCCCTTAATTGAATCTCCCCCTTAATAAGATCGAACTAGAAGAACGAGTCCTCTTTCTTGTGCAAAACGAACCAGCCGCTCTCGCGTCTTCTACATTGGTACCTTCTCTCCCTTTTTGTTCTGAAAGTAAAAGGACCTCAAAAAATGAGTCCCAAAGCGCCTGGAACTGTGCTTGCACCACCAGAACCAAAAACTGGACCATGTTGGAACTGATGTTGGGAAGACCAAAACCATCACCAGACATGACACCAGTTCGAAGAGGCGCCACGGTGCCTAAGAAGGTAATCAGATTCTGCTTCATGAAAATATCAACGGGGATCCGGCGCTCAGCAATCATGCCTCAGTTTTGAAATCCTAAGAATAGCTCCTTAGCTTCACTCGTCAAGAACCTCGTGGAGATTGGTTCCATGTCCTCAATCTCGACGGCTTGAGACGGAGTTTCATCAGAGCTTGCAGAGTGGTCGGAGGCAGCTGCAGACATCGGTGCACTGGCAGATGGAACATTGTCAGAATCGGAGCTAGGGAAAGAAACTGGTTCGGCACTGGGCAATGTTGGTTTCGGTGACATGTCACCAGAACCATCATGAAATTTCTGGGCAGCTTTAGAACTTTTCGTCTTGGACTTTGGGTGGATTTTTCTTTTTATCCAAAAGCAGTGTCTGTTTCCGTAGCTTTGCTTGGTGATGGTGAATTCGACATTCAGCAAGAGATTGGAAACAACCACAAAACAAAACGAGTGCCGTAGGCAGTAAAATTGAGAGAAAGGAAACTCCATTTCCAAATAAGACACACGATTTCAGACTAAACCGCCCATGATTTCCACTATCCAATCCACGTATAAACATAGAAAAATCGAATTTTAGCTGACAAATTGAACCATCACCGAAGCCGTATAAAAAGCGTACAAAGTGACAAATACAAAATTCATATCAATCTCATATTACCTGCTCAGCATAGCCGATCACAACGCCACTGAAACAATCAAATAACTACATCCTCAAAAAAAATCAAGAGACGTCAGAATAAGAAGCAAACACGAGAAACGGAACACTCAGCAATATAGGCAAATTCACAAAATATGAATGTCTTAAATTATGCTTAAAAGTATGACCTAGAAAGGTTAAAAAAAAAATCACATAAAGATTTTTAGAAATTTTGATCAGTGTTGCTTTTCATGACTGATGACATTAAACCCAACATTGCATAAGGTGAAATCAATGAAAACAAGCCCCTTAACACAAGTCAATGACAACGTCAAAATCGCTCAATAAGGTGAAATTTAAAGATCAGTCCTTTAGTCTTGTTTTTCTTCATCTTTTTAAGATTTGAAGAGGATTATTACATCTTCAGCAATTGCAGTTAACACCTTTTGTTTTTGGACCTGGGAGAAAACCTGTTTCTGCGGGAAAGACCACAATCACCTAATCGAAGAGGTCAGTCTTTTTGTCATCACTT
Organism: Phtheirospermum japonicum; assembly: GCA_014905375.1. Lineage (NCBI taxonomy): Eukaryota > Viridiplantae > Streptophyta > Magnoliopsida > Lamiales > Orobanchaceae > Phtheirospermum > Phtheirospermum japonicum. The sequence goes on from BMAC01000089.1 coordinate 1,136,531, forward strand.
TATTACAACACATGACCTTATTTCTCTTTAAATCAGACTCAATGCATTCGTATGATGTATGAAAAAGAAAATAAAAATGCATGCAAATTATACAGATGTTATGACTGATGACATCTTTGGGCGTTATAACATCAAACCCAACATGGACTAGACAATGCACATTTCGAGATCTCTTCTTAAATGAGAGAAGATCTCTAAATCTAATGCTTTTGTGAATATGTCAGCACGCTGACTGTCCGTCTCAACATGTTCAAGACTTATTATCGTTCTCTTAACTAAGTCTCGGATGAAATAATACCTGATGTCAATGTGTTTTATACGAGAGTGCTGAACTGGATTTTTTGAGATGTCAATCGCGCTCGTATTATCACAGAGTACGGTCAAAATACTGCTATGGAGATCGTAGTCCTCAATCATCTGGTTCATCCAAAGAAGTTGAGTACATTCACTTCCAGAAATAATGTATTCGGCTTTAAGAGCATCCTCTACATGCTTGGAATCTATTTTAGCAAGAAACAAAGACTCTCGAAAAAGAGAACAGTTAGTTGATAAGAAAACAAACTTTACCATCGATTTAATGCGAGCTACAGGAGCAAACATCTTCTCTGAATCCGAGTCTGATTATGGAGCAACCTGAGTTGGTGTTGGGTTCGGTGACATGTCACCAGACCCGTCACCACCTGCAACATCAGCTTTATCCTTAATCAAACTTTCCACGATCTTGTACCTGCAGAACACATCACCAATTATCTGGTAACAATTGTCAGAGGTCCTCTGACCAGTGAGGATATAAGCACCATCTTCGTCATAGACTTCACACTTTATCCGTGTGAACTTAACAATAAAGCCACCATCACACAACTGACTAATGCTTATCAGATTAACAGTCAGTCCTTCAACGAGTAGCACATCTTCCAGCTTGGCAATACCTGGAACATGGAGTGTTCCTTGCCCAATAATCTGTCCATTTGTGCCTCCACCATACTTGACCCTTCCTCCTTTAAATTTTACAATGTTCGACAAAAGGTCTTCTGATCCGGTCATATGTTTGGAGTATCCACTATCGAAGTGCCATGCTCCTGGAACATGAGATTTAAGAGAAGTATAAATCATATTACACCTGACTTCGACCTTTCTGACCCAGACTTGTCTGGTCTTGGTGTTGCCTTTGGTGACGGAAACTCCAGTTCTGTCATGAGTCCCAACACCATGGCTGATTCTCTGAAATTGACTTTTCTTGCCTGTTCTTTTCCAACAAAAAGGACTTATGTGGCCAGATTCACTGCAATGATGGCAAACATACTGCCTTCTTCTCTTCTTTTGCCGCTTGGTGGCCTTCAGATTTGGATTGTCTTGTTGCGAATGTGATTCCGGTTTGAAACTAATTCCGTGCCTTGACTTTTCCGGGAGGGACATTTTCAGAATTTCATCGAGCTTCACTCTTCCTTTGTTGAGATTCGAAAGAGTATCTTGCGCCTTCTTCAGCTCTGCACTTACTCGCTCTAGTTCGTAATCTTTTCTTGTAAGAGAGGTCTCCAAACGAGTAATTATGCTTATTTGATCATCTTTTTCACGGGTAAGCTTCTCGACCTTGATCATGAGGATTTTCACTTTCAAAACCTGATTGCCCCAATTGGCAAACAATTCATCATACTCCACGCGCAACTTTTCATATCCTTCGAGTATATCTTCAACCTCAGCATTCAGACACAGGGTGTTCGAAGTGATGTTGTGAACTCGAATGTCGTCATCCCAGGCAACATGAGCAAAAAGTGCAGGCACTGACTTAGAAGAGTCAGAATCGCTTCTATCTTCATCAAATTCCTTTGCAATGAGATTTTTCTTCCTCAACGTATTTGCACACTCATTTTTATAGTGTCCCCAACCCTTGCACTCATGGCATTGAACTTCACTAAGTGGCTTGGGGGGAATTACCAGTCTTTGACTCTGAAGGTGAGGGCTGAAAGTTGGACAACTTTCTTCCAGAAGACTTTGGAGGTGGTGTCTCCATCATGAAATTTGATGCTTTCCCCCCAATATTGTTCTTTCTTCTTAAGTAACGGTTGAATTTCTGAGTCATGAGAAATACGTCTTCCTCTCCAAGTGTGGTTCTTTCAAATTTATCAAAAAGCTCTCTCCAGTCAGTATCTTCATCTTCATCTTTTGAGTTAACGTCGGAGGTGAGAGCGACATTTGTCTCTTTCGAGTTGGGACTTACGTGTTCCATTTCGTATGTTTTGAGTGATCTCACCAACTCATCATAGTCGAGATTTTCAGTGTCTTTGGATTCTTCAATGGCGACTACCTTCATACTAAACTTCTTTGAAATTGATCTTAGCAGTTTTCCAACCAAACGTGTGTTGGACACGGCCTCGCCAAGATTTCCACATTCACTTGCTATGTCCGACAGTCTCATGGCATAGCTTACAACAGACTCCTTTTCATCCATTCTCATGGACTCAAACGTAGAGGTTAGCATTCGCAAGCGAGATTTCCTCACACTCGGAGTCCCTTCGCATACCCTTTGGAGGGCATCCCAAGCATCTTTCGCCAATTCGCAATTTTTGATAACCTTGTTATAGTTCATATCAACAAAACTACACAGGGTGTTAATGGTTTTGGAGTTCCAGTTGGCCAGGGCTATTTCGTCAGCCGTCCAGTCTTGTTCTCTCTTGACTATCGTGTCACCTTCAGCATCCGTGACCCGAGGTCTTTCCCAACCAACAAGAATAGATCTCCAGGCTCGTTCATCAATATTTTTGATAAACCAGCGCATCCTTTGTTTCCAGAGAGAATAGTTCTCCCCGTTGAGAATTGGAGGTCTTGGAATTCATTGAGCATCCATCATATTGAATCTACAAAATAAGGATCGAAATACTTAGTGTCAAGTACCTTGCTCTGGTGCCAATTGTAGTTTTGTAGTTCTCTAATTTTAAAGAAAATAAAAATTTTTATGCAGATAACAGATGTTGTGACTGGTGATATAACACCACTTCCAACATCGATTTATACTGAACAGTTTAAAAAACAGATAAAAATAAACGCAGCGGATAAAATAAGTTAAACACAGAGATAAAACTTTTAGCCCGTAAGAAAACGTTCTTGCGGACTTGGGTATACAAACCCGTAAACTATATTACTTATCGTTCAAAGATCAATTACAAAGTATTAAGTAATATATGAAAACAATTGTATCAAACTCGATACGAAAATACTTGTTGCCGTAAGATATATTCTCCTCCGTTAGTTACGCAACGTTGAAGAACTCTTGATCCGAATTCCAGCTCCAAGTATGACTGACGCTCTGTGTTCTTACTTCTTGAAATCGTCGAGACCAGTTCTCCGATTTCTTCTCTTGAATGCAGCGTGCGTCCGTGTTATTCTCCAAAGAATCTTACGGCCCCCTCTTCTACTTTTTAATTGCTGCGTCCGTCTCTTTATAATAAACAAGACTCCTAATCTTGTTAAACAAGTTAGATAAGTACTTATGAAACTAAATAAAGTCCTAGACTCTAATTAGGAAAGAAATTTAGAATCCTAAAATACTTTGTATCTTAATATATTTTGTGCCCAAGAAAGGCAAATAACTACGAAAGAAAAATAAGGAAATTCCTATAATTAAATTTCCCAACATCTAATGCAGCTAATATATTTGAGAAAATGCCACACTGCCAAAGCAAACGTACATGCTCGAGTTTGGTTTCTTATTTTTTTTAATCTCTATCAGTTGCTTGCGAAAACTGAGATGATGAGTAATCAATTTTTTTGTTTAAAGCACAAAATAATGAATAGGAGCACCATTGAAATCTCTTCACAAACAGAAATAGGCTTAAGCCCATAACAAGAAATCCTAGTTAGTTTGTGTCCTGTTTCTTGGGAGGCACATAAATGCTCAGTTCATCTATCAAAGCATTCAAATCACTATAAGATGATCCACCTTCTTTGACAGCCTTTCTCGCCATCTCCTTATAACACTTGGCTCGGATTCTCATTTTCTTTGCCACCTCGCCCACCATAATCCGCCGCACCGCCTTCTTAACTGCCTCTCTCAGCACCCCTTCGCTCGCTACATTCGCCCAGTAATTCTTATTACCCACCGAAACTCCGGTTCCTAAAACCTCCGTCACCAACTTTTCGTTATAAAACTGATCCGCAAACGCCGGCCACGTCACCATGGGCACGCCGGCGCATATCCCTTCCAGAGTCGAATTCCACCCGCAGTGCGTCACGAAAGCACCCACCGACGGGTGGTTGAGGATCATCACTTGTGGGGCCCACCCCCTTATGATTAGCCCTTTTCCTTTCATTCTCTCCTCGAATCCTTGAGGCAACGCACATTCATTATTTTCATCTTCATGTTTTCCTCTTCTTATGACCCAGATGAAATCTTGGCCCGAGGCCGCGAGCCCAGCTGCAGTCTCGTGCAGCTGGGCTCGAGTGAAGGTAACCACGCTTCCGAAACATACGTAAACGACCGAATTGGGCCTTTTCAAATCGAGCCACGCCAGGCACTCGTGCTTGTCGGTAGATGATTCTTTTATTCTCTCCGCTAATTTTTCTGTTTCCCCTCCATTATTATTGGGGCATAACACAAGCGGGCCTATGTGCCATGCTTTTTTCCCCATTATGTTTTTGTAATAATCGGCATAAGACGGTTCGAGCTCGTGGAAACTGTTAATTATAACTCCATAGCTTTTTCCATCCGACACCCCCATTTGCTGCTTGAATTTTGAAAAATTACATTCATCATCATCATCTTTACCTTCACACGAAGGGATTTGTGTCCGAACAAATGTCAGTTTATGTGGAAGGTTAGGCAGGACAAATGGCTCGGAATCGGACAACACGTTTCTATAAGGTTTGTGAAGACGCATTTGCTCTAAAGCGCATAATGCAAGACAGCTAATTCCGTGGAAAACCAATCTTGGAATACCAAGTTTGGCTGCGGAATTAACTGTCCAAGGGAAAAATGTGTCCGAAATAAGACAATTGGGATTTAATTCCTGCAAGAGCTTTTCGAACGGTTCTTGGAGCAAAGACATGGCTTCCAGAAACATTGTTACCAGATCCGGAGTTGACAGTTGATCAAGGCTCACTATATTGTCGGGCAACAAGGATTTTTCGGGTGGGAAGTTGATGATGCTCAAGTTGATATCGTGTCCCGATTCTCGGGCTCTTATGACTGAGTCAGCGAATGAAGGAGTTGCTATTACAGTTGTTTTTAGACCTCTTGAGGTGAAAAGCTTGGCCATGTCCAATATTGGGATCATGTGGCCATGAGCCATTGCTGGAATGAGGACTATGTGTAGCTCTCCCATTTTTTTTTTCTTCAAAATGTTATGGAAATTTGATATGAACTAAGAAATTATGGGAATTCAAGAAATGGAAGTGAGAGATGTGAAGAGGATCGATGTGTGATGACAGGATCTTAAAATGTTGCATATATAGAGTGCTGCCTGTGAGACGAAATTAATAATAACTAAAAAAAGACAGCCGGGAAAAACAAAATGCTTGCTGATGCATTACATTACGTGAATGTGCATTCTTCTAGACGTAAATACGTAATATATTAAATCAGTTCATTTCCAATTTTCAATATTCAATGTAACTTTATTGACATTGTGTGAAAAAGACTTAGAAGAGCGTGTATTCTTCTAGACGTATATATATAATAGATTATGGGCTTGTTTGATAATACTTTTGGTATAAAAGTCCATTTATAAAATGAATTTTTGGAAAAGTGCAATTTACAAAATTATTTGTGAAAAATGTGAAGTGTTTGGTAAATATAATTTTAAAAGTTCATTCAACAAAAGTGTAGGAAATGAAACTCAAAAGTCGTAAATTATCATTCCTTCAAAATGGACTTTTGAAAAAGTTACTTTTTTTAAAAGTCCATTTTAAAATAACTACCAAACATATTTTTCTTTTCTAAATGGACTTATTTGCAAAAAATCTATTTCAAAATGGATTTCCAAACAAGCACTATATCAGTTCATTTCCAATATTCAATATGCAATGTAGCTTTACTGACATTGTGCAAAAAGGACCAGTAGAGCATGTACGTGAAATACAATTATGGTTAATACAACTAAAAAAATTGGTGTTTCAAGAAAAGTGGGTATTGATCTCAAATATGAAATCAACGGTCTGATAGACATCTAGAAATTTTCTGACGACCTGATAGAATTCCAAAGGGCTCATGACGACCTATATATCTTGCAAAATAGAACCCAAATCGGGCAGCCCCAGCATAGGCCATACGACGCTTAAGTCAGGTAGTGTTTGAGAGAGATGTCTGAGAGCTCGCGCAAGAGCTTAAAATATGAAACAAAATCAATGTATAGTAAAAGGTGAGGATTGCGTTCTCTTTGTATAAACAAGAGATAAAAAATAAGAGACGTGTTTAGATACATGTTCCCAATCTAGGGTTCTCGTCACCTGTATAAGAGTTCGATTCTCCTAAAGTAGATTTGTAAGTTTCGTGATCCATGATAATTCGAGATAAGAAAATAATACGAGCTCCATGATATGGAGAGGAGTGGAGTTATGAAACACGAGAGATCATGAGATTTAGGACCTTAGAGATGAGCATCACATCACTGATTGAGATTTGAGAGCATGAGAGGTTGTAGAAGTTATCAAACTCGTGAAATAAGGGCATGAACCCAATATTTATATGATTATTGAGACTTGTCCACCGATCACTAGGATTCCTTCTGAGTTTAAATTTTCTAATTATACTCAATATCCATAATAAGAAAATACTTCCATATTTGAATTTTTAGTCTCCATAATTCCATGACAACTATAAAAATATGTTATTCAATATCCATAATAAGAAAATACTCCCATATTTGGATTTTTAGTCTCCATAATTTCATGACAACCATAAAAATATGTTATTACCATGTTGCGTCCTTCCGGGACCTAGAATCTTCCATCCATTCCGTTGCGTTCTTACCATAACCAAGACGATTTTTGATATCGTATTAATGGTAAATATACATTTATATTATAATAAATACTATCGAGGGGTTTAAAAAATATATCATACAAGTTGACTGTTTTCTTTTTTATTTTTTAACATGTTTGGACAGAAATGAATAATGAAGGTAAATATGTAATAGACGCACGGACAATGGTACAAATATATTTCTATGTTGTGTATGAATGCTTATTTCATAAATATTTATTCTCATTACATGTGAATATACAGTACAATATACATGGATGTGACAATTGGGTAAAACAAAAATGATTTTGGATTTTGGAATAGTGAAAAATTCAAAGCAATGCTTTTTAACAAGGGCTAAGTTCCAAAAATCTCATTATTCTCTAAAATAAAATTACGGGAATAGAATTTTCATGTAATAATAATCAATTGTTTTTAAGAATTTGGGGGAAATTAAAACTCGATTAGAGTGTTCTTACTAATTACGTGACTTAATAGAATGTTTGTCTTCGGAAAAAGAAAATGACAATTATTACATTAATCAAAAGTCCAAATTTACATATTTCCGTTAAAATGAGCCTGTGCATTTTTTCAAGGGGTTTTGAACAACATATATTCTCTTGGCCATTAAATATTAATTATCAATGTTTTAACAATTTTGCTCATGGATTTTTCCCACTATTTTTGCAAAATAGTATGACTTTTATGATTTTTTTGACCGTCCCCATTACAAAAAATAGGATTTTACCGAGGGTAAAAACGCTCGATAATAAGTAAAAATCCTTCGTTAATCAATTTATCGAAGGCTCGTAAAAACACTTCTCGATAAGTTTTTCGAGAGGAAATATGCTTTCGATGAATTTTCCGAAAGAAATACCGAATATTAATTTTTTCATAAATTATGGGGCCTTGAATATGATTGCCCTCGAAAAAATCGAGTAGAGTATTGCACTCGGAAAAATCGAGGGTGGTTACCCCACGTTTTTTCGAGGGTAAAATACCGTTGAAAAAACCGAGGGCATTAATGCTCTCGGAAAAATTTAGGGTAAAGAAGTCCTATCCTACTGGGAAGAGCAAGAACCGCTACCTCGAAAACCCTTCGTAGCCACTAACTTTCCGAACTAGCCGGTGCCGTAATGTCGGCCCTTACTCGACCCGACGACATTAAGATAAACAAAGTTAGGGTTAACCTCGTTATCCGAATCCTGTGAAGAAGCACATGCCTCATTCAGACGTCCCTTGTACTCCTCTTGAAATACAACTCGTTAATAAATTTTACATTAAAATCAAAAAACAAGTTAAATAAAAAGAGAGTCACGTTAGTATTACTGGATCTCGTATCGACCCACGTGTCGTCGTCCTCTTGTGCGTCGTACAAAAACCTAGTACGCAGTGGCCGGATCACCTGTCTCCCGATCCTGTATCTAAATGAAATTATCACCACGTTGAATACATTATCAAACACAATTCTCTCTATATGCATAACATCTAAATTGTGGCGAACGTTCGGCGGTGGAGTCTCGACAAATCTTCGTTTTCGAAAGCTTCATTTATCCTTTTGAAAATGTTGTCCGTATTCAAGAGATTTTTGGTGATTGTTGAACCACGATTGCTTTCCGCTACACTTAATAGTGAAGGCGTCTGAGCATTCCATATAGTAAGGACAAGCTGTTCGATCGACCTTACTCCATCCGGACAATTGGAATATTCCGAGGGAAAAATATTTCCCCTCGGATTTTTTCCGAGGGGAATCTACTCTCCTCGGTTTTTTTAATATAAAAAACGAAAAAAAAAAATAGAAAAAGCGTATTTTGCGATTAATTACTGATTCTTGTGGTCCTAAAATAATGAAATACACAATGTAGTACCTTCACAAAAATTACGACACTTCTTTACTTTGCGTTTCCAATGTAACAAGCCTATCGATCGTATCATAGGTAGTGTTGGTCTAATTACACGACACGTGTAAATATATACATGCTCGATATTTTTTTTGGTGAAACCCAAGTCAAAATTATCCCACATGCCTAAAATGATAAGATATGGTTTATTTTTACATATTTAAATTTTTTCTATTTTTTTAAAATTAAAAGACCGAGGGTATGAGAATCCCCTCGAAATATCCCGAGAGGAAATATTTCCGAGGGGATTCTACTCCTCTCGATTTTTTTAATTTAAAAAGAATTGAAAAAAATAGAAAAAGTGTATTTACCGATTAATAACTAATTCTCGTGGTCCTAAAACAACGAAACATACCTCGTGGTACCTTTACAAAAATTACGACGCTTTGTTACTTTTCGTTTCCAATGAAACAAGCCGATCGGTCGTATCGTGGTACTGTAGGTCGAATTACACGACATGTGTAAATACGTACATGCTCGATAATATTTTTCTAGTGAAACCCACGCCAAAATCATCCCACGTGCCTAAAATGATAAGATATAGTTTATTTTTACAAATTTATATTTTTTCTCTTTTATTTTTGATTTTTTTTAAAAAATTAGAAAAACCAAAGGGGTAATATGTTCTCGACCATTCTTGCTCCAATCTGACCTAGCTGGCGAGCGATCCCAGTTCGCGACAGAGAACAAGACAGCAAGCGAGCGTACCTTTGTTYGCTTCTTCTCCACCAAGCACGGAAGTTAAAGGATAACTGTAGGTCGGTGGCTACCTAAGGAAACTCCGATTCGATCYGCCCCCCGGCTGGGAGGCATCTACCTCATCCCGATCACAAGGAGGAGTAGAATCCCCTTGAAAAAGCCCGAGGTGATTCTACTTTCCTCGATTTTTTTAACTAAAAAATAATTTTAAAAAAAAAGCGTATTTACCGATAAATTATTAGTTCTCGTGATTTTAAAATAACGAAACACATCTCTTATACATTTACAAAAATCACGACACTTCGTTACTTTACATTTTCAATGGAACAAGAAGATTGATCGTATCGTGGGTAATGTTGGTCGAATTACACGACACGTGTAGATACGTACACGCTCGGTGATATTTTCTAGTGAAACCCACATCAAAATCATCCCACGTTTCTAAAATGATAATATATGGTTTATTTTTATGCAATTATATATTTTTCTTTTTTTTTTATTTTCTTAAATTTAAAAAAAATCGAGGGGAGTAGAATTCCCTCGAAAATTCCCGAGGGGAATCTCCACTCGGGAATTTTCGAGGGGATTCTACTTCCTTTGATTCCGAGGGATAATTGCACTAGATACATTTTTCCTCGTCAAGCCTTCGGTATTACCTTCAGTAATAATGGCGGTAAACACTGGCACTGTATTTTCAAAGGAATTATCGAAGGGAGCTTTACCGAAGGAATTGGCCTTTGGTAATACCCTAGGTAATTTTTGTCATCGGTATTGCCCTCGTAAATTTCGAGGGCATTATTTCCGTAGGTTTTCCCTTCGATAAAATACTATGTTTTTGTAGTGCACTTTTTGTCCCTTTTTTTTTACAAATTAACCCCTAATTTTTTTCCGCCGATTTAGCGAAAATATATTTTCACATTTGGCCCAACGATAACATTATCACAACCACCAACAATAAATTTAGGACAACCAATAACAATATGATTAATGCATACAGTAGTAAGATTGTCGCATCTAGATTTAGAAATTATCACAAATAATAACAAGATTACCATATTAAGTTATAAAATTATTACATCCAGTTATCCTCATGACTTGGACATCAAAATTATTTTCAATTATTACCAACTCCGAGTAAGTTACTATAACTTTTTATTTAATTTTATAATTCACCCATATTTTTAATGGTTATCAATTCAATTAAGTTGATTTTTATAATAGAATATCATATATATATTTGCATCTATCATATTTTCAAAATTATACAACAGACAAAGAATTATTATAACTAATCAGAAAATTATTATGACATGTAATAATATCAAAATTGCTAACGTATTACATTACTTAATGCGTTCTTCAAGACGTAAATACGTAATATGTTACACCAGTTCATTTCCAACTTTCAAATATGGTTTCATTTTGGAAATTATTATTTTTTTAATTTTTTTAAAAAATATTTAAATATTTATATTTTTAACTCACTTCCAACTGGACATGTTAATACAGTTTTGGTAATCAAAAAACCATCGGGTCCGATTAATCATTGACCGATGGTTCCGAATATAGTTTTTCAACCGAAACCATGAACCGGTTAACCAAAAAAAAAGGCGGTTAAACTGGACGGCTTGTGACCGTTTGAAATCAACAACTCGCGTGAAATAGCTGTTGGAGATCAACGGTCACAAAAACTAGTCGTTGGAGGTTGAACTGCCGGTTAACTGAAAATTGGCCAGTTTTAACTGAAACCGGCAGTTTCCAACGGCTAGTTTTTTAAAAATTTTAATTCATTTTTACACCTATAAATCTCTCCCCTCCCCCTAAACACCAATACTCATACCAATTCATCTCTAATCTTCTTCTTCTCTTATATTTCAAGTTTGAAGTTGTTAATTGTGCAAAAATACTATCAATAATTTTCTTCTTATTGTTTTAATTATCTTTCTTTTATAATATTATTATGGCAAGCTCTTCTTTTAATATTAATACTAATACTATTCGAGAGTCTTGTCGAGGCTGAGGTCGAGGTCCTTGACGAGAACCTTCGACCATTACCGGAGATTATGTTTCCGATGAGATGATGTCGAAAGAAACTGATAACTTATATAGTCAAATCAATTCAGATGAGGATAATCAAACCAATTTCGGTGAGAATTTATCCACCTCCGACGAATTCGAACCATCAATCGACGTCAATCCAAATGAAGATGAGAAATAAGGGGGTGATAATCGTGATATGCCACCGCCTCGAACAAAATCGATGGCGAAAGAATACTAATCCTCCATCTTCCAATTGCATCTCACAAGAATGACGACAATGGTGTGCCTTGGGCACAATTCAATTATTGCAAGAGTCACTACGCCTTTGGTACCATAAATAATAAAAGTTACGAGACGCTCAAAACATACCTGGAGAAGAAGCATCCCGATAAATACGGTGTTGATTTGACATGATATAGTAAAGACCTTTTTCAAACCCTCCAAACAATCAAGGTTTCTGCTATATTCATTTGGCCTCCAAACAATAAAAAATTGATTTTTAGAAAGCATGAAAAGCCTCGTCCACATTATATCAAATTATGCCCAAACCGTTATTAAGTGTGTGATTAGTTAGGTAAGAAAGTGTGACATGTTAGGTTAAAATACTGCGAGCTTCTCTAGCCAACTCTTTCAACAACTAAACATAATTGAGATGATTTTCTCTTTCATTTCTCTAAATCTCCATTGAGCCCCTTATTTAATGGAGTAAATTATTTTTTACGCGTTTATGTGTGTGTTGTTCATTTTACTACGCTTATTATTGTTGATGAGGCATAAAACTTGAACATGGATGGTATGAAAGCTGATAAGCGGATCGCGGAATAAGGTAAATGGGTCCTAACATGTCACCAGTATGGAAATAAAGTAATGGAAGAGGTAGAAAGTTCAGGGTCCCGGCGGTATGGTTATTATGGTAATATGATTATATTTTATTATTGTTAAATATGGTTATGGGGCACCGGCAGGTCGATAACATGGTAATAAAGAATAAGGTAAATGGGTCTTAACATGTCACTAGTATGGAAATAAAGTAATGGAAGAGGTAGAAAGTTCTGGGTCCCTGCTAATATGATTATATTTTATTATTGTTAAATATGGTTATGGGGCACCGGCAGGTCGATAACATGGTAATAATAAGTTTTTATGGTTATTAAGGAATCATGGAGAGCAAGAATTCTAGTTATACTACATCAAATATTCAGGTCGGCAAGCACGTTGCTGAAAAGAGCACCATGTCAGTAAATAGGGGAAGCGACCTTCTTAAAAAGAGTTGTTTTTCTCTCAAAAGAAGTATATCAGTTGTCCTTAAATCAGGTCGGTTATAGGGGGTAGGCTTTTATAAGTCTAATAAGGGAAACATGGTTAAATGGGTCCGATAGGCTAATACGGGTCATGGTAATGGTTTAAATGGGCTTCGGCAGGCTGGCAATATGGGAAAGGTTCATGGTTTATGGGTATTATGGTAACTTAAAAAAAAAAAAAAGGACGAGAGTACTAATTATTATGGTAACTTAACAAAAGGATGAGAATTCTAATTTAATTCAATGGTTATAATATGAAAGTGAATAGTAAATAGGAGACTGAAACTTTATATTAGAGATTATGTCTCTTATCTATAAAAAGAGGATCCATGCCCCAATTCTAACTAAGTTGATTTATTCCTACTTTCATACAAAAGCTCTCATTTTTATCACTTTCTATGGATATTGACTTAAGCATCAGAAGGCCTACGACGGGGCTGTTCGGCTTGAGTTTTGTTTTGTAGGTCGCTCGTGCTCGAGAAGGTAGTTCGAGAAGTGCCGATCTCATTCTTGGTGATCCAGATTTTTTGGTCGCATTAAGTGGTGCCGTCTGTGGGAATACGAGTGAGATTAAGTCATTGGGTGAAAGACGTGAGAATACACAATTTGATCGATTAGGGAACTTTCAAATTATAGACTGGTTAATATCATAGATAAGTTCTAATTGTCTGTGGCTTTTGAAAATTCATGGTGTGTTTTACTTATCGTAATTGAGAAATCACTCAAACATGCATGCTGATTTTTTGAATCACGAAGCAAGGAAGTCAATTTTAAAACCATATACCTTATTATTATTGGTGAAATTATTAATGAGAAATATTGATCATTCTTTATTTAAATGGGAGTTATAATTGCTAGTTAATAAGGTTACACATATATGTAGTTAATTAATTACGAATATATTAATTTTGTTAGTATCACGTGTTGGGTTAAGGTGTTATGTTATGTGGATTGGTGTGCGGTTTTTACTCTTATTTTCTAAACAGAGGTGTGAAATTGTGGGAACCATCTTTCTTGTTTAAATTATGACAACTCGTGGGTTAATTTATGTGGTGCTCGAAATCTAACTTGAGAATGGTCGACTCAATCAAATATGATAAGTTGGATGCTTAAGAAATATAAGGAACCAAGAAACATGTGCTTAGGTGGCAACGATCTACCTAACTGTATTCTCAGGTCGCATATCCAAATAACTCAAAGAGAGGTGATTTTATAACGTGGTAGGGTTTCACTACCTAAAATGTCGAGAGGTGGACTTTGGTATAATTATGGTTATGTCAGGTACATTCGTTTAAATCACATATAAAAGGGGAGGGGGTCTTTGTCTATAATATTATTCCTGATCTCGTACCTCAATTAGCTAGAATGTGGAGGATTAGCTGATTGATTTGGTTTAGTTGATTGATTTGGTTTAGTTTATTTATTCAGCTAGAATGAGGGGAACTAACTGATTTTGTTGATTGATTTGGTTTGGTGTATTTATTTAGCTAGAATGTGGTGAGTTAGCTGATTTATATGGTTTAGTTGATTGGTTTGATTTATTTATTTAGCTCAAATATGGTAGTTGCTTTATTTGGTTAATATGGTTTTAAATGGTTTATTTGGTTATTTGGTTTAATATGATTTATTTGGCTTGATATGGTGTGGTATAATTATTTGGTTTATATGGCATAGTATAACTTTGTTTGATATGGTTTATTTGGCTTAATATGGTTTATTTAGCTTATATGGTTCAACAAATTTACTTGGTTTGATATGGTTTAGAATATAGGGGACTAATTGTTTATTTCGTTTGGTTTCGTTTTATGTGGTTTAATTTGGTATGATTTATTTGGTTTAAATGGCATGTATATGGTATGGTTTATTTTATTTAGATGGCTTGGTGTGGTATAACTTGCTATATGGTGTATATGGCTTAAGAATGGTTTATATGGAGTGGCTGATTCATATGTTTGCTATAGTTTAGCTGGTTTATTTGGTTTATATGATTTTGCTTATTTGATATGGTTTATTTAATAAAGTATACTTGTTTTGATAAAGTTATTTGGTTATGATTTTTTACCCAACGCTTATTTAGATCAAAGATGAGGATTATGGTGATTAATGTTTTGGTATATGTGTAAGTTCAAATTTTTTCTTTAATTTTATTGGTGACTAAAATATTTCTTATGGTGCTTTACTGAGTTTATTAGCTTGATTATTTGGTTTTATTCGCTTAAGCAAGGATCAAATGGGAAGATGTCTTGTTATTATTTTCTAACTATTTATTGCTAAAGGGATAAGATTTGTGTAGTATACCTATTTAGTTCATATTAATATTGGTTTTGAAGGGTTATGTGTTCTAAAGTCTAACTCGGGAATGGTCGACTCAATCAAACGTGATGAGGTCATTAATATTTAAAGATAAGTTTTGGTTTTTATTTGTTTAAGTGGTTATGAAATTATGTATATGGATCTATTTTCTGATCATCTTCTACCGAGTGCTTCTATTAGGTTGGCGATGAGCCAACATTTTATTAGGTTGGAGATAATTTATGGTTTTTATATGGTGAAACACTTTTAGGTCGATGATATGATATGAAATGTTTAATACTTCATTGCAATGTTATGGTGTGAATAATGTGACACGTCATGCATCCAAACATTAAAAGAAAGGTGATCGTGAAGTTTTGCTACCTTAAATTAAATAGGTCGCACGTTCGGATATTCGAGGAGAGATGATTTTACAACCCAATGGAGTTTAGTAACCTAAGAAGTGAAGATATGGATTGTGATTTAGCGATAGATGTTGTGAAGGAGAAAATCGTTGACCAACTCTCAACCATGATTATAGTTGTGCATCAGGCAAACTTGTTCAAATAACGTAAAAGGGAGGGTTCTTTGTTTTTGTATCTACTTTATTTGATTTCTTACCTCAATCAGCTAGAACATGGGCTAGCTGATTTATATGACTTAATATGGTTTATTTTGGCTTGATATGGAGCATGAGGGACTAGCTGATTATTTGGTCTATATGGGTTATTTGATTATTTTTGGCTTAATATGGTTTATAGTCTATGGTTCAGTTTAAATGATTATGGTCTAGATGGGTCCCAAGCTTGGTTTAGGCTGTATTAATGGATGAGATGATTGTGGTTATATAGATCTGGTTGGCCCGATGCTTGTTTAGATCGAAAATGATAATACGATTATATGGATATAGTTGTCTCAACGCTTATTTAGGTCGAAGATGGTCATATGGTTATATGGATATGGTTGGCCCGACGCTTATTTAGTTCGCGAATGGGTATATGGTTTATATAGATATGGTTGGCCCGACGCTTGTTTAGATCGTAAATGATCGTATGGTTATATGGATATGGTTGGTCTGACACTTGTTTAGGTTGAAGATGGTTATATGGTTTATTTGGCTATAAGTATGGGGTAGTTATATTATTATATGACTTAAATATGGTTTATTTGGTTCGAGCTGGTTTATTTGGTTTATTTAGGTTTGGTATATATGATATATTTAGTTTAATATATATGTTTTATTTGGTTCAGACTGGTTTATTTAGATTATTTAGGTTTGGTGTATATGATTTATTTGTTTTGAACTAGTTTATTTGGTTTGGTATACTTGGTTTTTATGGCTTGGTATAGTATGGTTTAATATGATTTATATGGTTTATCTATGGGTCAACCTATTTTACATCGCTAATGGTTATAGAATTAAGATTTAACATTTGGTATGCAGGTACTTAGTTTATGGTTAGTATTTGATCCAATATATAGATTGTGTTGGTTAGTATTTGATCCATCATATGGACTATATGATTTATGGTTTATGGTATGTAATGGTTTTTTGATTGACTTGTTTTAGGTCGAATAAATGGTTTATGCCTCATGGTTATGGTTGTGTCGGAGGAATGGTTGTAGTTTGTGGTTATAATTATGGTATTTGTCTAACCTATATTAGGTCGGATTATATGATTTATGGTTTATGGGTATGAAATGATTTTTTGACCGACCTGTCTTAGGTCGGATAAATGGTTTGTGATTTATTATTTATTATGGTATGAAATAGTTTTTTGACCGACCTGTTTTAAATTGAATAAATGGTTCATGGTTCATGGTTATGGTTATGAATTTTAACTGACCTGTTTTAGGTTGGGGGAATGGTTTATGGTTTGTGATTATGGTTATAGTATTCCCAACCTATTTAGGTAGAAAGAATGGTTTATGGCTTATGGGTCATGGTTATAGTTTATGATATAAGATTTTGTCTGACACTTCATTGGGTCGGAGAATGAGGTTTTTGGTTTGTGGTTAAGATTATGGTTGAACTGTGATTTCAGGGATATGTAATTTTTTATGTGTGAATTAATTGCTGAAGGTTATGAAAATAATTGTGATGTTTCATTAAACACTAACATCTCATGTGCTGAATTCTTTGTTTTTATATTTTACCCATTTTCGTACCTCAATCAATTAGAATATGGGGAACTAGCTAATGCGACATCAAAAATCGAATCAGTCATGCATGGTAAGAAAACTGATAAACAGATCGCGAAATAAGATAAATGAGCTCTAACAGGTCGCTAATATGGAAAGAAAGTAACAAGAGGTAGAATATTTTTGATTCCGACGTATATGATTATTATGATAAAATGATAATATTTTATTATGGTTAAATATGGTTATAGGGCCCCGACAGGTCGGTAACATGATAATAATAAAATTTTATGATTATTAAGAAATTATGAAAATCAAGAATCCTAGTGATACGATGTCGAATATTCAGGTCGGCAAAAGGATACCAAATGGTTAAAACAGGGAAAGCGATTTTTTTAAAAGAGTTGTTGAGCTCTCATAAGCTCAAAGTATAGCGGTTGTCCATAAATCAGGTCGGTTATAAGGAAAGTAAGCTTTTATAAGTCTTACGAGGGAAATATGCTTAAATGGCCCCCGACGGGATGCCAATATGAGAAATGTTCATGATTTATGGTAATTTAACAAAAAGTACGAGAGTTTTAATTATTATGATAACTTAACAAAAGGATGAGAATCCTAATTTTAAGTATGTGGTTTTAATATGGAACTAAATTAAAACCTTCGATTGGATATATGTATCTTATCTATGTAAAGAGAACATATGTCTCAATTCTAATCAAATTGGTTTATTTTTACTTTCATACAAAAGCTCTCATTTTATCACTTTATACGAATATTGAATTAATAATTGGAGGACCTACAATAAGACTGCCCAATTTAGATTTTATTTTTCATATTACTCATGCTCGAGAAGATAGTTGAAACAGTGTCTATCTCATTAACAGTGAGTCAAGTTTTTTAATTGGATCAAATGTGTTTTTAGATGAATTGGGCGGATACATGAGAATACCAAGTATTGTCTACAAAAAAAAAGTTTTCCTAAATATTATTAGTGTACACCTTTTGTATTATATTTATCAATAACATCTCTCAATTTTATTAAATACTACAAATAGCTGAACATAAATTATTCGAAGACGTAAGTAAGTAGTATTCTTGGGTCAACTGATGATTGAAGTGAAATACAGACAACATCAAATATATATCAAGGGGATTTATGTAATTTTTCGAAAATTTTATTAACCTTTTGTGATTACCACTAATCTAGTTGGTTTGTATTTATCAGTTTCTTCAAGCAACAGAGAAAAAACAGCCCACGCTTTTCAGTGATCTATATTCACTTTAGAAACCAATACAGGTTGCTTATTATCTAGAATGTGAATATTATCTAGCAGGTTGCTTATAAGGATTAGTTTTCGTAAAAGCACAAACCTATATATAGCAGGAGAGTCCAAAATCCTCACACTAAAATTCACTAAACGAGACACAAATATTTCAAGAATCTCACAATCTTCAAGGCCCTTTGAAATCCAATGCAGCTAAGATGCTTGAAAAAATGCCACACTAACCAATTCCTCATAATCTGATCAACCTTTTCCCTGAGGTTTGTTTTCTTTCAAGCTCTTTTAAATGCACATTGGGGAAAAAACAACTGTTTCTGCGTTGAAGCTATATGCATATTACGCTTGAGACCTCAGCTAACTCGAAAATTTTGGGACATTTCAGGGATATTTGTGGAATAATAATTTTCTGCAGCCCTCTAACTGGCCTGATTCATGGCAAGGGAATTCGATGTGGAAAATCTTGGTTTCAATATATATAGGTATATACTTAAAGAAATGCTTGTGATAATTGAGATGAAAAATATTCGGTCTTGAAAGAAACAAACACTCAAAAAAAAAAAAACACGACAACGATAGCAAGCGTCGTCGGAACAAAAAAACTTCCGAAATTTCATCACATTTTGGGGAATATCACCAAGAGTTGGACATTGATTTGAAAAATCCATCTGTTAACTGCATTGGTGTTTCATGGGAGGCACATAAATGCTCAATTCATCTATCAAAGCATTCAAACCTTGGTAAGATGATCCACCTTCCTCGACAGCCTTCCTCGCCATCTCCTTATAACACTTAGCTCGGCTTCTCATTTCCTTCGCCTCCATAATCCGCCTCACCGTCTCGGCACCCCTTCGCTCCCCACTTTCTCCCACTTCTTATTACCAACCGAAACTCCGGTCCCCAAAACCTCCGTCACCATCTTCTCGTTATAAAATTGCTCCGCGAATGCCGGCCACGTCACCATGGGCACGCCGGCGCATATCCCTTCCAGAGTCGAATTCCACCCGCAGTGCGTCACGAAAGCTCCGATCGACGGGTGATCGAGTATCATCACCTGCGGGGCCCACCCCCGTATGATTAGCCCCTTTCCCTTCGTCCTCTCCTCGAACCCTTGAGGCAACCAATCTTCGTTTTTTTCATCTTCCTCGTGTTTTCCTCTTCTTACGACCCAGATGAAATCTTGGCCCGAGGCCTCGAGCCCAACTGCAGTCTCGTGCAGCTGGGCTGGAGTGAAGGTAACCATGCTTCCAAAACATACGTAAACGACCGAATCGGGCCTTTTCGAATCGAGCCACGCCAGGCACTTGTGCTCGTCGATAGATGATTCTTTTCCTCTCTGCGCTAACCTCTCGTTGTTTTGGTTGCATAACAAAAGTGGGCCTATGTGCCAAGCCTTTTTCCCCATTCTATTTTTGTAATGATCGGCGTACGCCGGTTCGAGCTCGTGGAAGCTGTTAATTATAACTCCGTAGCTTTTTTCGTCCGACACCTTCATTTGCTGCTTCAGCTTTGCAAAAGGACTTTCGTCTTCATCTTCACCTTCACGCAAAGGGAGTTGTGTCCTAACAAACGTCAGTTGGTGTGGGAGATTAGGCAGGACAAAAGGCTCGGAATCAGACAGCACGTTTCTATAAGGTTTGTGGATATCCATTTGCTCCGAAGCGCACAGAGCGAAACAGCTAATCCCATGGAAAACCAATCTTGGGATGCCTAGTTTGGCTGCAGAAATGAATGTCCAAGGCAAAAAACCGTCCGAAACAAGACAGTTGGGATTTAATTCTTGCAAGAGTTTTTCGACCGGTTCTTGGAGCAAGGCTAAGGCCTCAAAAAATTGTGACAGCAAATCAGGAGTTGAGACTTGATCAAGGCTTAGTATATTCTTGGGCAACGAGGATTTTTCGGGTGGGAAATCGATGATGCTCAACCCGATATCGTGTCCTGATTCTCGGGCTCGTTTGATTGAGTCATCAAATGAAGGAGTTGTGATGATGGTTGTTTTTAGGCCTCTTGAGGTGAAAAGCTTGGCCATGTCCAATGTTGGGATCATGTGGCCATGAGCCATTAATGGAAGAAAGACAATATGTAGATGTCCCATTTTTTTTATTTATTTTTTCAAAGTGTAAAGGAATTTTGATGTGAATTAAGAAATTATGGGAATTCAAGAAATGGAAGTGAGAGATGTGTGATGAGAGGATCTAAAAGTGTTGGATTTATAGAGTGCTGTGAGAAGAACTTTGAAGAGTTTCTATTGGAAAGAAGGAATAAATGAAGGCAGATTCGGACTTATTTTTTAAAAGAAATTTTTTTCATATCAATCATCACTTTACTCATTTTTTAACTAATTTCGCAATTCACGCATTTATATATTTATAACAATCAATCATATTCATATTTTATTATTTTATATGAGATTAGTTTTTTTATCAATTGTATGTTTAATCTCATATTTAATTACATTTTCAAAAGTAAAATCTTTCTTTTTTCAACATTATTTTTTATAAGGGAGAAAGGATCAGCGGATATTGGAAACAGAAGTCTTACTGACGTAATATCTTACACCAATGCATTCTTCTAGAATCCCAAGTCCTAAAAGAAAAAATAAGAAAAAAACGAAGAAAATGTTGGCACTTTAGCGCCAGTCACATCAGGGATAAATTTTAAATATTTTCAAAGTAGCTTTAGCTTTATGGACATTGTGTAAAAAGAGCATATGTTTTAATGTAAAATGTTTCAAATTTATTTTAGGAGCATTTGCCAAATATATTATAAGAAAATAATTTTATCAAATATTTTAAAATTATACAAATTGTCAAATATTATAATACTAAATATGCAATTATAAAAATTTTCTATTAAAATAATTATACTAATATAAATAACATAATAATACTATTAATAACTAGGACACCACCACTACCTCACCCCATCAATCATACTAATATAAATAATATAATAATATTATAGAACCACCACCACTACCCCATCTCACCCCACTGGCCAGCCCGCATGTTCGGCTGCTGCCGCTGTCGAATTCTTTTCCTGCCGAAAATAATTCTTGGTTGGATTTTTTTTCTCAAAAATTTTAATTGTAAAACACATAAAATAAGAAATTATCGAAGATTGAGTAAAAAAAAATCCTTAATTTTTCGATCATAAAGTATGATAATTCCACTATAGAGTAAGAAATCTTCCTACTTTTTCGGACATAAAGTAAGAATTGTCTTACTTTTTAGAAAATAAAATAAGATATTTCATTATAAATTAAGTTTCTTTTTTTACTTTTTCGAACATAAATTAATAAATTTTCTTAATTTATAGGATATAAAGTAAGAAATGTTCTTACCTTTTCGAACATAAAGTTAAGAATTTCACTATAAAGTAATATATTATATAATTGTTATATTAAATAAGAAATACATGACAATAATTTGCTATCAATTAAGATTTTTATTTCTTTTTTTGGCAAAAAAAAAAATTGTGTTTAATAAGTAAAAAATACATAATAATATTTGCACATCAAGAAAGAAATATTTGTTATCAAGTAAATAATTCTTGTCATCAAGTAGAATTTCTTTGACATTAAATAAGAATTTTGCATTCATAAGTAGAAAATTCAGACATGTGGTAAAAGTTGAAAATATAGTAAAAAATATCTTCCAGTGACTATAAATTATTTCCGATGACTGAAACTTTTTTTGTGAAAATTAAGTAAGAATTTTCTGAACATATAGTAATACTTTTTTTGGCCTAAAAAGTTTTTGGGCAAAAAAAACACTCGTCGGAATAAAAATTTCAGCCAACCGGTGGTGGCCAACAGCGAGGGCAGCGGTGCCCAATATATTATTATTATTATTATTATTATTATTATTATATTTATTTTTATTAATCTTTTAATAGTAAGTGTATTTTGATATATTTATATTATTTTGAGTTATTTGAAAAAAAAATTGTTTGACAATTTCTCCATAATTTTATCTTGAAAATACTTTACAATGTTAAATTATTATTTTAAATATCTGAATGTACAACAGTAAAGTAAACTACAGCGACTACGAAAGAGTAGCATGAAATCCTAAATCTATAAAGATGTAAAACAAAATCAAATAAATCTAGACAGATGCATGTGATCAGTATAAAAAAAGAAGTCGCCCTAAAGTTTATAAGTTTATTCTAATAAAAAAAATATATCTTGAAAACATTAAAATTATCTCCAAAATTGATAAATTTGAATCGATTGGTTACCAAGAATATGTGGTAAAATCTGAGATCAGCAACCTGAAGTAGATCCAAAACAAAAGAACACCCTTTTCGAGAAATGAAATCGCTTACCACAATATCCTCATATACAAAATAATATTATGTATGAATATTTTGGTTCGTATAAAAAACAACTCTATTTTCTACACATCTCTGTACCTCCTCCCCGCTGCCGCCACCATTGCCGCTATCATCACTATTGAGAAATAACAACACACAAGCATTTATGGTTCTAAAAAAAATAAAGTATTTGAATGGTGTTTAGTATTTATAAATCATTTTAATATTTTTATAATTTTTCTTTATTGGTGAACTCATAAATTTGTGGGTGCCAATATTAACCTCTTTAAAAAAAAAAACCAATCAAATTAGTTTTTTTATGCCATGGGTCTTCTAGTAGGTGCTCATATGAATGTTTTGAACGAGAGTCTACATGTGGATAAGCTTATTAAATTAAGTGGGACAAAGGTACATGGAAAGTTTTCTAAAGTGGAATTAAAAGCATTCAAAGAATTGCAAAGTGAGGTATAGTGAGGACTGTTAGTGAAAATTGGGTAAAAGCATTGAAAGAATTGGATTTTGGAATGGTGTGAAACTGAAAACAATGCTTTTTAGATGAAAAACAAAAGGACAACGTCTAGGTTCCGGAAATCTTGAAAAAAAAAAAATTATGAATATTATGTGGAGCTGGATTTTTATTTTTTAATGTGATAGTATTCGATTATTTTTAAGAATTTTGGTTAAATTAAAACTTGACTCAAGTGTTTTACATTAATGTGTGTGCATTCCTATTACATTTGACAGGAAAATGCAATTTAAATTACTTAAAATAATAAAGAAGTTAATTTATATTTAAAAAAATATACTACGTTTGAAAAAAAAAAAAAAAAGGGGTAATCACGCAGACGCTCATATCGTGGCAAAACAATACAGCATTCTTGTGAGATTGACTTTTTGTCCATCACGTTTTTGTTTCTTTGTTTTTAATGATAAAAACACATGTGAACTGTTTTTTGTTTTTTTTTCATAATTAAACTACCCGATAATATTCTTATTCGGTTGGACTAATCTAACTAAAGCACGTTTGGGTTTTTCCACGCTTATAGCTTTCTCGGCACTCACATAGCTATGTTAGCTATTTTGGTTTTAGACCCGAATACTTGAGTTGAAATTTTAAATTTTAGATTTAATTGTTTTAAAATTCAAAATTTTAATATTAACCAACAATTTCTTACACTTAATTTTACACTCATTTTCTTATTTTATCATCATTATATTTAAATAATTATATATTATTAATTAAATACAATATAAAAAATAGATCATCTACACTTTTTAGACATGATTTGACATCAAATACATACATTTTCATCCATTTTTCAAACATGATTTGACATATACAATAAATAGTAAAGAATTCTAAATCTTAGAACAAATAAGAATTCTTACTATTTATAGAATTTTGAATACCAAAATTCAAAATCTCAATGAAACTTAGTTCAAATAGGCCTGTAGGAATAGCAATATATACGTGGGAAGCATATCGTTGAGCCCCGTGTAGGCTAATTTTCGATTATGACAAATACTTGTAGGTAATCGATCTCATAAAATAAAATTACTTTCTTGGATTTATCCCACACCCATCCCCGTTTCGTCGATTTAGATGAAACGCGATATTCCATTCCCATTCTCATTGCCCGAGTAAAATCTCAAATATAAATATGTATAAAATTTATTTTTATTTATTACTAATTATAAATTTTAATTTTATTTAAATTCGACGTTGTTGCAAAACTCGAGATTAATTTAATGTTTTATTTACTTTTACAAACTCTTTTAGTTGAAAATTAAAAATGGTGAATCAAACTACACACGTTGACCTTATTTTCCGAATGGTGATTCCTTATACCCTTTCGAATTACCTCAAAAATGGGGAATAGTAGGGGATAGTATTTGATATTGAGATTAAGAGAATGTACAATAGTAAAATATATGGTCGAGACAAAGTGATATCAGTTGTGGGTTGGATAAGTATTGTATGATGTCAACAGTTCAATGTTAAGTTGGTATTGTATAAATTATTATTTTATTCGATTTTTTTAATAAAAAAGATAACAAAATGTTGAGAACATTAAAAATAATTAAAAACTTTACAACTATTCAACAATTAAACAAATACGAATATTTAAATAATTAAATAATTACAAATAAATTAATTAAAAATATTAAATGTAATTAAAAATATTACAAATAATTAACTAATTAGAAATATAAATTAGTTTAAATAATTAAAAGCATTACAAATACTTCGATAATTAAAAATATTATAAATAATTAACTAATTAAAAATATTAAAAACAATTTCAAACTTAGGAATTTCCATGAAAATTCTAATATGTTCAATCAAATCCTTTGGAAACATATAATACAATTCTTTGTTTCGAATGCCGACTCGTCACTCGAGAAATGCATTGAACTCTTCATTTGGGTCTCTTTTTATTTATTTTCAAATATGATAGTATTACCGATGACTAAGGAATGAGACTACTACTAGCTTGACCAAATCGAAGCGCATGAGAACGTCGGTCGTTAGTAGATCAATAGTTGCTATCATACACAGTTAGAGGTAACATCTCATAGATTTATCAAACACTGGATTTTTTTTTTTTTATATCTATTATTCCCTCCGTCTCGTTCTATCTGTCGCAACTTGAAAAAAAAAATGACCGTTCTATTTGTCGCATTTACATTTTCAATAGAGAATTATTAATACTTTTTTACTTTCCCAATACTTTTATTATTTCACACTTTTAATTATTTTAAATAATTTTAATATTTATAATTATAATACCAATTATCCTTCTTAATTTTTGTGAAATAGTCAAATGGACGGAGGGAAGGAGTAGTCGTTTTCTACATTGATTTTTTTTGTTTGTTTGTTTGTTACTTAGTGCTAATTGTTTCCTACAATATTAATACAATATTAATGATATATCTTGTATTTTATGCGAAAAAAAAAAAGCTCTTAATAGAGACTATTTCTCAGTTTAGCCTATTTTACATTTATTAATAAAAATCGGAATTTATAAAAATTCAAATTGAGCACACATGCTTTTGTGAAATTCGCATAATTATAGATTGAGAACAATTGAGCTTGCTTGGGTCTCTATATAAAAAAAAAAAAGTTTGGATTTCTTTCCTCAAATGGAGAAAAAGAAAATGCATGGGTTCTTAAAATCCGATCAGCTCCATTTTGAAGACACCCCCTCAAATCAATTTTATTCGGGTTATGTAATTTTGAATTTTTGTGAGTTTTGTAATAATCGATCTTGAAGATTTTGTTGCAGATTGCTTGAGAAATCCAGACATTTCAAGAAGTTCAATAATTGATTGCCTTTTCTCTAACAACCCATAATGGATTGCTGCCCAGATTCTTCAAAGGGCCCTTTGCAATCTCATGCAGCTAAGGTGCTTGAGAAAATGCCATACTAACCAAAACAAAAGTCCCTTGAAAAGCAAAATAGAGCCGATGTGACGTGATTTTGTACCATTGATCTCGTTTGGTCAATTTGGCACCATTTTGTAATAATAGATCCCCTCCGTTAAGCTAGAGAGATCAATCCAGATGGCCTTCTTGCGAAAGCTTTACTACAGGTTTTTGAAATAAATCCAAAGCCTTGAGAAAAATCAGAAGCTATGTTAGTTTGTTTTTTTACTCTTTCTAAAAAAAAGAAAGGAACAGAGTAGGAATACCATTGAAATCTCAACACATAAAACACTAAGACCGGTCACATTCATTTGCCAACTTCATTAAAATATCCTAGTCTATGTCCTGTTTCTTGGGAGGCACAT
Organism: Phtheirospermum japonicum; assembly: GCA_014905375.1. Classification (NCBI taxonomy): domain Eukaryota; kingdom Viridiplantae; phylum Streptophyta; class Magnoliopsida; order Lamiales; family Orobanchaceae; genus Phtheirospermum; species Phtheirospermum japonicum. The sequence continues at coordinate 1,163,250 of BMAC01000089.1, forward strand.
AAATGCTCGATTCATCTACCAAAGCATTCAAGCCATCGTAAGATGATCCACCTTCTCCGACAGCCTTCCTTGCCATCTCCTTATAACGCCTGGCTCGGCTTCTCATTTCCTCGGCCGCCTCCCCCACCATAATCAGCCGCACCGCCTTCTCAACTGCCTCTCTCGGCACCCCTTCGCTCGCCACATTTGCTCGGTATTTCTTATTACCAACTGAAACTCCAATTCCCAAAATCTCTGTCACTAACTTTTCGTTATAAAACTGCTCTGCAAACGCCGGCCACGTCACCATGGGCAAACCGGCGCATATCCCTTCCATAGTCGAATTCCACCCGCAGTGCGTCACGAAGGCTCCGATCGACGGGTGATCGAGAATCATCACCTGCGGGGCCCACCCCCTTATGATTAGCCCCTTTTCCTTTGTTCTCTCCTCGAATCCTTGAGGCAACCAATCTTCATTTGTTTCATCCTCTTCGTGTTTTCCTCTTCTTACGACCCAGATGAAATCTTGGCCCGAGGCCTCAAGCCCAGCTGCAGTCTCGTGCAACTGGGCTGGAGTGAAAGTAACCATGCTTCCGAAACATACGTAAACGACAGAATTGGGCTCTTTCGAATCGAGCCACGCTAGGCACTCGTGCTCGTCGATTGATGATTCTTTTCCTCTCTGTGCTAATTTTTCATTCTCTCCTCCATTATTTTTGTTGCACAAGAAAAGCGGGCCTATGTGCCACGCCTTTCTCCCCATTATATTCTTGTAATGATCGGCATAATCCGATTCGAGCTCATGGAAGCTGTTAATTATAACTCCGTAGCTTCTCTCTTCGGACTCTCTCATTTGTTGCCTCAACTTTGAGAAATCATCTTCATCTTCGTTCAATTGATGTGGAGCCATTTGTGACCTCACGAACGTCAGTTTATGTGGGAGATTAGGCAGGACGAAAGGCTCGGAATCGGACGACACGTTTCTATAAGGTTTGTGGATTTCCATTTGCTCTAAATTGCATAGAGCGAAACAGCTCGTCCCGTGGAAAACCAATCTTGGGATGCCTAATTTGGCTGTGGAATCAACTGTCCAAGGCAAAAACGTGTCTGAAACAAGGCAATTGGGATTTAGCTCATGCAAGAGTTTTTCGACCGGTTCTTGGAGCAAGGACACGGCTCGGAAAAACTGTGACAGCATATCAGGAGTGGACACTTGGTCAAGGCTTAGTATATTTTTGGGCAACGAGGATTTTTCGGGTGGGAAGTTGATGATGCTCAAGCCGATATTGTGTCCAGATTCTTGGGCTTTCTTGATTGAGTGGGCAAAAGATGGAGTTGCGATGATGGTTGTTTTTAGGCCTCTTGAGGTGAAAAGTTTGGCCATGTCCAATGTTGGGATCATGTGGCCATGAGCCATTAATGGAATAAGAACAATATGTAGCTGTCCCATTTAAAAGTTATGGAAAATCAAGAAATGGTGAACTGAAGTGTAAAAGTGTTGTGTATATATAGAGCACTTATCTTGTCCCGGAAGAGATTTTGATTGGGGGAAAAGGGATCTGCAAATTGCAATTGCACATGACGATGGCAGCTGGGGTAATTGCTGAGGCACTAGCTGACGTCACTGAATTCTTCTAGAATCTCAAGTCGAAACCAAAAAAAGAAGTTAGCACTTTGCCACTCTTTTTAGTGCATAACTACGGTCAAAGGTTGTTGGCTCTTAAGGTCATTGTTCAATCGACCATTATCAATGCACATTGCAAGTCAGTCTTTACCATAATCATGAAAAGATACTATTGTCGGGATACAATATTTGATTTTATGTTCCTGACTTTCCGAAACTTAAATAGTCAGTGAATCTTTATCAACCACCCCAAACTCTTCCCCTTTTTTAATTCTCACCCCGCCGCATCAGCAAAATGTACACTCCACATCATTTCCCTCTTCTTCCCCTCCCCTATTATTTTTATCACATTTATCCACCCTATCCACAAACTTACTTTTTATGGGTCCACAAGTTCCCATTAATTTTCATTTATACTTTTTATATTCGAATACAATTATACTTATCTATTATCTATTTAAACACTTTATGAATATAAAAATTATATATATATATAAATATATATATATATATATATATAAAATATTAATATTTTTATATGTATATATATATATTTGAATTTTATATATTTATGAGTAGAAATAATTTTTATTTTTATTATTATATATATTATATATATATATATATATTATATATATATATGAATTTTTTTATTTATAATATTAATTTATTAAATATATTAAATTAATAATAATTTATATATTTTTTGGATAAGATGTGATATTTCATTTTATTATATATTCTTGATTTTTTTTCATTTATAATTAATATTTACTTTAAAATTTTAATTAATAATAAAATTTTAATTTTTTAGGTGTGAAAACTTATTTCATTAATTTTTTATTTTTATTTTTTGAGATAAGATGTGATATTCTATTTTATTTATATATCTATTCTTAATTTTTTGCACTTATAATTAATATTTATGTGAGTACTTTAAAATTTTAATTAATAATAAAATTTTATATTTTTAGGTGTGAAAACTTATTTATTATCAATATTTCTTTTAATTTTTATATATATATATATATATATATATATTATATATATATATATATATATATATTAAAAAGGAAGGAGAAAACTGAAGAAAAAAAGATGGCACAAACTGGAACAAAAAAAAACACAGGAATAAAAAGGGAGGGGAAAAAAAGGAAAGGGGATCTGCAAAGGTGGGACCCAGCGCCCACTCTCCGCCAGGAGCGTGCGCTACACGCGCTCACGCCCTTGATCCGGGGTCAGCTGCCGCTCCCACCCTCCTCTCTCCCTCCTTTTTTTCCTTTTTCCTTTTTTCTTCCTCTCCACCCCCTTATCCCCTCCCCATTTAACCATCCTTCCCACCCCCTCCTCGTCCCATTCCCAACCAAACCCCCCAATAAAGATGCTCATTAGTGAAGACCTTGGCTCAGTTTTGTCCACCCCACTCCACTTTTTAGATTTTGAAATTCCAAATAAATAGTAAAAGATTTGTTTAGGTAGAATTTTATTAGAGGATTTTGTTAATTTACCATAAGCCATCTCAATATTTAAATTCTCAAATTTTCAAATCGTCAATCTACAACTTGACACTCAAATTGCATATATAAAATCAAGTTACTTATTCAAAATGTTTATTGAGAATAAAAAAGAATGTTGTATTTTTTTTTTTAAATTTTAAAATTAAATAAGTTAAACCGAAGAAACACAAAACAAACACGTATCTATTGTCGTATCATGTAATTCTAGCATTATAATTCTTGCTTTGGCTGTCCAGTGTCCACTGTTCAAGAGTTGAAAATATTCAAAATTACAAATAAGCAAATTAATTGACACACTAAAATTATTAGTTAACTAATCCATAGTTGATTTTATCATACAAAATAAGTTTGTCCTAGATTGGTAGCTTTTCTAATTAATTGACACACTAAAATTGTTTATAATTAATTTATTGAGGAACTATCGGTGATATTTATGTATTTGTACGAATTAAATTTATATTTGTGACAATTTGAAACTAAAAAAGTTTATGTATTTAATAATTCAACAATAATGACAATTTTTCTTTTTTGTAAGATGTTCAATTATTCAATAAACTAGCAATGTAAATTTATATAATTAATAAAAGAAATACTTAATAATAAATTGTGTCAATGTTCTTATTGATCAATTGAGATTGAGATTCTAAATCCCAATATCAGGATTGAGATTCTAAATCTCAATTCTCGTTTGTTACGACTCAAATTTTCAACCCACAACCAACAATTTCTTATACCTAACCCCACACTCATCTTTTTTATCACATCATCATTATCATCCAATTTTCAGACATGATTTGACATCTATAGTAAAAGTAAATGATTTTGATTCCTATAACAAACAAAGATTTTTAATATTTATAAAATTTTGAATACTCAAGATTCAGAATTCCAGCGAAACCTATTCCAAACAGCCTCTTAAATTATTTGTCAAATACTACTATACAAACTACTAAGACTACATTTACCAGCGCCCATATGGAGTATTTGGTCAAGCTCCATATGGGTAATTAATTTTAAAAAAGAAAAGAAAAAAAAAAAGAATAGGTCGACCACAAACCACAAAAATGCAATCTAATCTGTTTATGAATATACGGTACACGAGGTAGACATGTCGTGTACTACTTTTTTTTTTAAATAATTTTCTTTGAGAACATACACGATATGTCTAACTCGTGTACATAATGTGTACCTCTCATACACGAGGTACACATATCATGTACTAAAGAAAATAAAATTTTATATAATTTTTTTTAACAAAATTTAGTTTTCATTCCATAAATAAAGACTAAACATGTTATTTTTATACAAAAAGATATAGAAATTCTCTCTTTTATTTACATATATCATCAATCTTCCCTACTAAACTCTCTCTTTCTCTAACTTGTTTAATGAATCCAAACAATAACTTTTTCTCACACTCTCAAACTTTCTCGCCCTCCCAAGATTATTACCCTAAATTCGAAATATCCAAAACTTTGAAGATAACTTATTGTGTGATTGTCATCTATTTGAAGCACCAATTATTTATGTCAATTTTGTATTTCGATTGTTGCAATTTATATATATATACACTAGTTTAACACCCGTGTATTATACGAGATTTATAAAAAATTAAATATGAAAAATATTTGTGAAAATTATAAAGTTTAAATTTTAAATTAAAAAAATTTAAATGATGTGTTATCAACCCGTACCCTGTTCAGTTTATTAATTATTATAATTATTGATTAATATTATATTTTAATGTTTAAATTAAATTTGTAATTACATACTTACAAAAAAAAAAAAAAAAGATGTCACGTTTTCAACCCGTCTCTAATCTATATTAATTAATTATTAATAAATTATTTTATATTTATGTTTAGATTAATTTTGTTAGTAATTACAGTTACATACTTTGAAAAATTCAAAAGGTGTCATACTCCCAAACCTTCTCGTATTGTGTCATTGTCTAATAAATATTGATTAATTATTATTATATAATTTTTTTTTTATATTTAGATTGAGTTCATTACTAACATTTAGTTACATACTCCAATTATTGCAAATATATCACAATTTATATATACAGAATATTTAAATTTTCAAAATTAAATTATTTTAACTTTTATTATAAATACAATTTATTAATTATTTTCATAAATAATTTTTTTGTAATTAAAATTATTTCATATGTAATTTGTCTTTTAATTAAAATAATTAATTTAGATTTTTTCTACTAATTATATGTGACTTATTCATGTTATTATTTTAGGAGTATAAAAGAAAATTATTGAATTAGACAAGATATAAGAAAAATAACTATTATGTTAGGCTAAATATAATAAAAATAAAATATTAAATTAGGCGAGATACAATACAAGAGAAATATTAAATTAGGTATAAATTAGGATCAGATGACACATAAGCAACTGAAACACCAAAATTTTTTATTATCCTAGCGAAACATACGAAGCAGATACATACATTAGTAGGATTTTGCATAAATATACTTGTTTAACACCCGTGTATTATACGGGACTTATCAAAATACAAATATAAAAAAGATTTGTGATAATTGTTTAATTTTAAATCTAAAATAAAATACTAAAATAATGTATTCCCAACCCGTACCTTGTACATGTCTAATCTATTTATTAATTATTATAAATATTAAATAATTTTGTATTTGATGTTTAAATTAAATTCATTAATAATCTTAGTTACATACTTACAAAATCTCAAAAGGCATCACATTCTAAACCCGTGTCTACTATCTATTTTATTAATAATTATTATTAAATCATTTCATATATTAATGTTTAGAGTAAATTCATTAATAATTAGTAGTTACATACTTTGAAATATTTAAAAGATGACATACTCTCAACCCGTGTCGCATTGTACTGGTGTCTAATCAATGTTTATTAATTATTAGCATATAACTTGATTTTTTATGTTTAGATTGAATACATTACTAATATTTAGTTACATACTTAAACTATGTAAATAACTCATATTTTACCTATATATAATATTTGAAACTCCAAAAATAAAGTTATTTTAAATTATATTATCAATAAAAAATATTTAATTATTTTCATAATAATTTTTTTTATTTAAAATTATTTCATATGTAGTTTTTATTTTAATTAAAATAACTAATTTAGATATTATCTACTAATTATATATGATTTATTTCTATTTTTATATTAAAAGAATGAAAGAAAAGTAGTAAATAAAGAAAAATATAATAAAAGAATTAAATTAGGTATGATACAATAAAAAGAAAAGTATTAAATTGGGTAAATATTAGGCTCGGATGACACATATGCAAACGAAGCACCAGGATTTTTTATTTGTAAGTCGAAGTATACGAAGCGGACACATAGGTTAGGAGAATTTTGCATTAACATATAGGGGTGATATATATAGGACTATATATATATATATATATATATATATACACACACACTAGTTTAGCACCAGCATATTACGCGGGAATTAAAAAAAAATTAATATTCATTAAAAATATTAAAATAATAATATTAAGAATAGTATATACAAATCGTAATATTATTTGTTCTATTTACGGGAAGGTTATTTTTCACAATAAATAATTCTTGCACACAAATCAGAATATTATTTGTTCAACAGTAAGATAATAAAGAATTTTTAAATTATTTTACCGTGAATCACGAAATTACTTGTAAAGTATAATAAAGTTCAATAGATAGTAATATATATATTAATAATAAATATTTTTTTAGAATATACTTTTTAATAATAATATATAATTATATTTAATTATTTATAAATATAATATATAATTATTTAAAGGGATATAAAATAAATATAAAATTATAATAAATATTTCTTAATTAAAATTATAAAGTTTTATAATTTTCTTCTACTTATATATAATAATTTTATATATTTATAATATCATTATTCATGAATATAATATATAAATAACAATACTAATTAATATAACTTTATTCTAATATTTTATTTATTATTATCTAAAAATATTATTGTTTTAACTTTACATATACAATATAACTTTCAATAAATATTATTTAATTATAATAACTTTTAAATAATATTATATATTTATAATATTAATTATTTATAATATTAATATATACTTATATTATTCGTTTATGAATATAATTTATATTTATAATATATATATATATATATATATATAATATATTTTTAATTATTTATAAATAATTATATTTATAATATAATCTACATTTATAAATAAAATATAATTAATTATAAATATAATTTATAACTTAATTTACATATTTAGTTTAATATATAATAAACATATATATAAACACTCACATGTAATAGTATTGGGGTGACGGTAACACCAAACCTCTATTTAAAAGAGGTTGCGGGTTCAAATCTCATCAATGCATATGTGGGATTTAAATTGACTCGGGCCAGCTGGGCTGGGTTGAGGATTGTGGGTCGAGCCAGGGGCAAGTTGGATTGGGCCTGCCCAAATAAGATATTATTTTTATAATATTTTATTAATACTGACGAGCATTGGTTGTTCTCATATAATATCATGAGTCTGCCCATCCCGTCAGTAAATGCTGATGGGCCTCGTATGGTGCCCAAAGACTTTACTGACGGGTAAGATAATACCGTCAGTATATATTTACTGACTCCAAAAATACTGATGGTTTGTACAAGTCTTTTTATTTCACTAATTACTATTATTTTAGATACGTCCTGGTATGGGATCATTTGGACTACTGATCATCGACCGTAGAAATGAAATGAAAAGTTAATTCTATTTATTTTGATATAAAAAAATGTTATTTATTTTAAACCACTTCATTTGAAAATTGGTTCTCAGTTTTTCCTTTTCTAATCTATCATTTGGCTAATATTAAAACTTTAAACAAAAATTAATTTCATACTTGTAAACTTGTATTCTGGAGGCTTTCTTTGGTAGACTATTTTGACTATTTATTTTACAATAAATCTCATAGGAAAACAAAAACTCCTTCATTTTCTCAAAAAAATAATTTTATTTAGATCTATATTACCTTCAAAAACCACTCACGTTGTCACGTTAATAGTCTTTATCAACATTCGGAGTCCAGGAGGACGTATAAAGAAATCTTCTTGTTTGGTTGGATAAGGGAGTGGCTTGTTTGAGCTCCCATGGCCGGATTTCTTAGAATGGCTCATTGATGGATAGTTTGTATTTGGATGATTTGGTTAAACTGAGGATCCAAACCACATCTATCTAAAGAAGCAAGGGCAAGTGGGCTTATGAATGTAGGTGGCACCAGTCTTTCTCACAATTGATCATTTGTAATAAGAAAAAAGAAATAAAGTGCCTGTGTGAGTGTAGGTGGCACAAGTCACGCTTACAAGTACTAATTTGGAATAAGAAGAATTAGGATGTGGCAGGAGGGAATATATGCGTGAGGATATGGGCATATTTTTGTCTTCTTATTTCCTTAGTCAAAAAAGTAGCCTCAGAAAGCTGCAAAAGTAATAATACAAGACTACATATATTCCAAGACCCCACTCCACAATATTTACTTATGGACACGGTTGTATACATTGTCTACAAATTGCACCCATCAATAGTATCTTTCGTAAATTATTGTTACACAACAAAACACAGCCAGAGTCCACAACCAAACCGAATGAATGAGTTTAAAAACCCATCCTATTATGGCGTGCCTAATGCATAAGTCACACGTACAGTAGTTAACAACCAGGATCAGCTTCAAATGGCCAGAGCATATAGTTGCCTCTAAAATTCACCTGAAACGCAAGAGCAAGACGAGAATTGTACAAATTAACCATGCGAATCGACTGGACACATCCGACTTCTGCGCACATTTCTTATGCAGCAATGCTTCCTCCCTTGCATTAGTAAGTTCTTCAAACAATTGGTCAATCGTTACAGTAAGTTGATCCGTCGAGTGGTGATCAACCCACATGAAAAATGTACACTTTTTATCCTAGAGTACAAGCATAACCAAATGCATAGTTAATTTTAGGAAATCGAACACAGACAACAAACAAATGAATACAACTAACGGCTAGGGCAACAAAAATGAGTTAATCGTGTTGGTCTTACCCCTCAATTAGGACAAGACAAGAACCGCCGATCAGGATTCTTCGACGTCCTCGAGGTCAACACCCGCGTGGGGAGTTCACAGTAACATTCCCTTGGGAGTTCCCTATTACAAGTCCAACAACTGAACGACTGGTTCCGCTGGCAAGAGAACGACGACGAACTAGAGGTACTCATTTGGCTGGACAAACAAACATAGTATATTTCAAATGTCTAAGCCATAATATATCAAGAAGCTCTAAAATGTAATACATGACTCCATCAACAGCCAAAAACACAATCCCTATTACAAGTCCAACATCTGAAAAATTAGTTCAGTTGACAAGAGAATGATGACGAACTAGAGGTGCTCATTTTCATGCATAACCAAAAATTGTATGTTTGTAATCTTACAATCGGAATACATCAAGCAAAATTGAAATGTAATACAGTATTCGATCGACAACAGAACACTCAATTCGTCAATTTCTCATCTTACTGAATCGTCCACGATTCAATTTACAATTCACCAGGTGTGCTCTAACGTCGTGCCACATCGATTAATGCCGTTCCATCTATGAAGCCATTATTATTTTTTTTGTATTGTTGGTTTTCTGCATTTTCGATATACATTAAACCCAAAATTGGAAACCTAACTTGCCGAATCACTTAATTACTTACAAATTACTCATCATACCTGATAATCGGGCACTATTTTGCGCTTTGGCTATCGAACCTATATGCTCTGACCGTCGGACCGAAAGCAATTGGCGAAAAAAAGGAATTGAGGTTACCTACCTCCGAGCGCGCTCCAACGGGAAAACTCAACAAGCGCAACGAGTGTCGTCCCTAGAACTCATTCAACGCATCGACCGGACCACTCTTCCTCGCGGCGGTCCAACGGCACCCACTGTGCGCACAGTGCATTCTGCAGATTCGACGAGGGATCTCAGGATGGGAGGAGGGCTCTGATAGGGTTTGATAGTCCAACAGCAAGGGTTTCATTCAATTTGAAATTGCTTTTGTGTAATGGGAGGTTATATGCGACTTTTCACATTTTATCCAAGACAATCTATGTTAACAAACGGCGTAACCAGGACACACAAATATTCCGAAGATCGGGGCAATCCGGGTCTGCAAACAACATATTAAATTGTATCAACAGTATGAATTCATGGGATTGGATTAAAGTGTCCAATCCCACCCTACTTTGCAAACGCAGCCCCAACATATTATCATATACAAGTCCTGATTTTCTTCAAATAAAATAATAAATAAAATAAAATTATTAAATCAAGATAAAGTCCGTGAATAAAAAAGTTCATAAATTCTAATTAACAAGAAATACACATTATCACAAAAAAATAATTCAAACAAACAAAACACGAAATAATGAATGAGAAAAAATCAACAGAAGTTGTTTATGAAAAGAAAAACAATTCAGGGAAGGGGAGAGAAATGAAACTAAAAATTAAACAAAACAAAATAAATTTGATTTGAAAATGAAAGAAATTACTAATATTAAACCACTAGTCGGCCATGTTCCCTCCATTCTTGAAGTCAATCCATCACTACAACCACCAATATTAAGCAGGATTAATGATTGAAAAGTAGTATATGAAAAAAAAAAAAGGATCTAACATGGTTTATACAATTGTAGGAGTGAGAGAAAGGTTATGATAAAGCAGGAAAACAAAAGTAGTAATATAGATACGGTGAACTCTTTGATTCAACCCAAAATAATATAATCATAAGGAAGAATTTCGCCCCTAAATACAGATACAACAAAGAATAACCTTAATTCAACCCACAGATGAAAAATTTTGGAATCGATCAAGGAAAAAAAAATCATCCCTAAAATATGAGAATTCCAATTGAAAGATTTGAAAAATAAAATAAAAAAAAAGAAAGATGGAAAAAAAATGGAAAGGCGGAGAATATTAGCGAGGAAAGAAAAAATTTAATAAATGAAAATTACGTAAGATACGTACACAGAAAAGAAATTAGAGTGCCACATGAAAGTCTATATTTACAAGTGTACATTGAATTAGTAAAAGGGGGCGTATATACGCACCCCAAAAATTTATTAGTTTACCGTAGAGCTGTAAACGAATCGAGTCGAGCTCGACCGAGCTCAATAAAATAGGTTCGAGCTCGAGCTCGGTAATTTTAGCCAAGCTCAAGCTCGACTCGCGTGCTTGAAACTCGCGAGCATGGCTTGAGCTCGCGAGCCGAGCTCGAGTGAATTTAAGTAATTAGAAAATAATTTTTATAACATAAATAATACATATATATATATATATATATATATATATATATATATATATATATATATATATATATATATATATATATTTGGCTCGATAGGCTCGACGAGCTATCGAGCTTGTATTAAATGGGCTCGAATTCGACTCAACATACAATCGAGTCGAACTCGAGCCGGCTCGAGCTCGGTCAACGTCGAACTCGAGTCGATCTTTGACCGAGTTGCTCGCGAACGGCTCGACTCGTTTACAGCCCTAGTTTACTGTAATTAAAATTTGGTGGATAGGTCAATCTGAAATTTAAGTACTTTTATAGTATTTGGGTTATAACAAAAGTGTTATTTATTTTGATATAAAAAAATATTATTTATTTTAAACCACTTCATTTGAAAATTGGTTCTCAAATTTTCCTTTTCTAATCTATCATTTGGCTAATATTAAAACTTTAAACAAAAATCAATTTCATACTTATAAACTTGTATTTTGGAGCCTTTCTTTGGTAGACTATTTTGAATATTCATTTTGCAATAAATCTCATGTGAAAACAAAAATTCCTTATTTTTCTAAAAAAAATGATTTTATTTGGATTTTTCTGGCAATTATATTACCTTCAAAAATCACTCACGTTGTCACATTAACAGTCTGGAGGATGAAACACATTTGCAATAGATAAAAACTAGTGTGAAACCATGTCACATGAGGTGGTGACACTCTTTTGATTAAAAAATATAAGAAAAATGAAAAACTTGAGCGGAGATTAGGTATTATTATCATTATTGTTGTTGTTGTTGTTGTTTCGATAATCTAGACGTAAGTAAGTTTTTTAAGAACTTACTTCTACTTTATTATGAACCATTAGGGCCTTTTTTACAAAATTTGAACATTGAGATTTCTAACTCCATAAGTTATACTCACCAAGTAACACAATCTTTATTTCCTCTCTTTAATAATACAAAATTTAAACTTACAAAAGGTATAATGATAGGATGAAAAACGTGTAGACATACAGAGAAGAAATATAGCAAGGTTAACAAGTTCATTACGAAAATTATAAATAGTTTAGTAAAAGATTACGATTCACGTGCAATGCACGTGTATTTTACTAATACTTTAAAAAACTGGGATAAGATTTTCGCATTTAATAAAGTCAAACAATTCTATGTGGATGTGGGTCAGGCGTTTTTCAGAGAAAAGCAACTGCAAGAGGGAAACGTCACGTGGGTTGCGAACCTGCATCACGATCTCCCCCTCAATCATTCCTACCAGCACGGTTGGCGTCCCGAATTCCATTGGCGTACGAAGCGATTTCTAAGCTCTTCATATCGCCCACGGAGAAGATGAAGGTCAACCTTTAAGATGTCATGGATATGTGTTGAGTTTGCGTTGGCACAACAGGTAAGAAGAAGGTGACCCGCATATGCATCTTCAATGACGAACCAAACTTCATATTTTAAGATAAGAAGAATTAAAAAACACTCAGCATGCCATGTAATTTCCCTCCCATTTGCCGCATTCTGCTGCCACTCTCTTTCGGCCAGTATGTTGTATTCGATTGAGTTTTTCAACCGCGAGTCAGCGGTGTCTAGGTACCATTTTGACACATGAGCTTCGCCACCAAATCATGCTGCATTTTCTATTGTGTGAAGGGGAAGTTTGCCATTACTTTGGCAACAATGATGTAGTTTGGCATGCGGATATATGTATAAGGCCTCTCTCTCAAGTAATCAGATTTAGGAAATCACTACGGTGCCGTGAATACACCATATACATCAATTGTTTAACTATTATTTATAACTAACTTTTGATTTAATGGTTCTAATTAAGTGAAGAATGATACATTCACAGCAACGTACAAGTCCCCTAAGATTTAACTATGAAATAAATGTTGCCGTTTTAGTCTTTTAGATGGTACTCCTACGTATTTTCTTATATTTCCTCCAACAATAATAATAATACCTAATCTCTGATCAAGTTTTTCATTTTTCTTATATTTTTTAATCAAAAGAGTGTCACCACCTCATGTGACATGGTTTCACACTATTTTTATCTATTGCAAACGTGTTTCATCCTCCAGACTATTAACGTGAGTGGTTTTTGAAGGTAATATAAATCCAAATAAAATTATTTTTTTGAGAAAAATAAGGATTTTTTGTTTTCCTATGAGATTTATTGTAAAATAAATAGTCAAAATAGTCTACCAAAGAAAGGCTTCAGAATACAAGTTTACAAGTATGGAATTGATTTTTGTTTAAAGTTTTAATATTAGCCAAATGATAGATTAGAAAAGGAAGAACTGAGAACCAATTTTCAAATGAAGTGGTTTAAAATAAATAACATTTTTTATATCAAAATAAATAGAATTAACCTTTTATTTCATTTCTACGGTCGATGATCAGTAGTCCAAAGTCCAAACGATCCCATACCAGGACGTATCTAAAATAATAGTAATTAGTGAAATAAAAAGACTTGTACAAACCATCAGTATTTTTGAAGTCAGTAAATATATACTAACGGTATTATCTTACCCGTCAGTAAAGTTTTTCGGTACCATACGAGGCCCATCAGCATTTACTGACGGGATGGGCAGACTCATGATATCATATGAGAACAACCAATGCTCGTCAGTATTAATAAAATATTATAAAAATAATATTTTATTTAGGCAGGCCCAATCCAACTTGCCCCTGGCCCGACCCACAATCCTCAAACCAGCCCAGCTGGCCTGTGTTAATTTAAATCCCACATATGCATTGATGAGATTTGAACCCGCAACCTCTTGTAAATAGAGGTTTGGTGTTACCGTCTCCCCAAGACTATTACATGTCAGTGTTTATATATATGTTTATTATATATTAAACTAAGTATGTAAATTAAGTTATAAATCATATTTATAATTAATTATATTTTATTTATAAATGTAGATTATATTTATAAATAATGATATTATAAATATAATTATTTATAAATAATTATAAATATATATTATTGGGATAATTCCCGATTACTCCAATAGGAAAATATTTATTCCCAAAAAATCCATCGAAAAGTATTGATTCCCATTTAATCAAACTAATACATAAAAGTACAAATTTATCCTTACTAACTTGTTTTATTTTTCAATTCTTATTTTCCCTAAATTTAACTCAAATAAAATTCATATTAATTTCATACTACCATGCTAATCCTGTTTTATTTCTCAATTTTTATTTTTACCCAAATTTAACTCAAATAAGATTCATATTAATTTCATAGTACCGTGTTAATCGCCGGACTCCGATCGAATTCCATACTACATTCATAAAAAATATCATACTACGTTGTGAAATTCTATCGAATTTCATACTACATTCATAAAATTTTATACTACGTTATGGAATTTCAATTTATAAAACTCTAATTCATACTATAGAATTCCATACTACATTCATAAAAGCTTCATACTACGTTGTGGAATTCCAATTCATACTACGAATTCCATACTACATTCATAAAATTTCATACTACGAATTTCATACTACATTTATAAAATCTCATACTACATTCATAAAATTTCATACTACATTCATAAGAATTTCATACTATATTCATAAAATTTCATACTGCGAAATTAATGTTTTGACCGAGAATACATAAGGAATAAAGTCAAAATGAGAATATAATTGGCAATGTTTAAAACCATAAAAGATGGTAATTATTATACTACCATGAATTACTCTTGTTTATTGAGTCTTGAATTATTCCTTCGATGGAATTCCATACAAAATATGGTAATTCTTATTAGACATGTGCAGAATTAATGTTTCATAGTACCGTCTTTAATCATTTGGTTTTAGGGGGTATTAAAGACTATTTGAGTTGTAAGTTTGGATTTAATGGTAAGTATTTGGTGTAAATGGGATGAAAAAAATTAGAGTGATTATATGGGAATATATTTGTACACATGTGTATTGAATAGGAATTATCCCTATATTATTTATATATATATATATTATAAATATAAATTATATTCATAAACGAATAATATAAGTATATATTAATATTATAAATAATTAATATTATAAATATATAATATTATTTAAAATTTATTATAATTAAATAATATTTATTGAAAGTTATATTTTATATGTAAAGTTAAAACAATAATATTTTTAGATAATAATAAATAAAATATTAGAATAAATTTAAATTAATTAGTATTGTTATTTATATATTATATTCATGAATAATGATATTATAAATATATAAAATTATTATATATAAGTAGAAGAAAATTATAAAACTTTATAATTTTCATTAAGAAATATTTATTATAAGTTTATATTTATTTTATATCCCTTTAAATAATTATATATTATATTTATAAATAATTAAATATAATTATATATTATTATTAAATATTATATTCTAAAAAAATATTTATTATTAATATATATTACTATCTATTGAACTTTATTATACTTTACAAGTAATTTCGTGATTCACAGTAAAATAATTTAAATTTTCTTTATTATCTTACTGTTAGAACAAATAATATTCTGATTTGTGTGTAAGAATTATTTATTGTGAAAAATAATCTTCCCGTAAATAGAACAAATAATGTTACGATTTGTATATACTATTCTTAATATTATTCTTTTAATATTTTTAATGAATATTAATTTTTTTTAATTCCCACGTAATATGCTGGTGCTAAACTAGTATATATATATATATATATATATATATATATATATATATATATATATA
>BMAC01000089.1:1179480-1196960 GCA_014905375.1 Phtheirospermum japonicum
ATCCAGGCCGTAGATCTAATAAAATATGTGGACCAGATTTTTTCTATTTTTTAAATTCATTAAATTTATATATATGGAAATAAAAGGGCTTTTAGGTAATTTTACAAATGCTATAATCACATTAAATACCAAAATATCCTAAAACTAATTCCCCGTCCCCTTCCCCGTCTCTCCCCCCAAATCCGTCCCCTTCCTTTCGTTTCAACCAAACCCCTTCCTTTCGTCTTCAACCAGCCAGCGGCGGTGCTTCCTTTCCCAAATTTAGAAGTCGGCGACGGGCAAAACGGCATCCGTCGAGGGCAGGTGACGGCGAGGTTAAATTTGCCGTTCGGCTGGATTTTTCTCCCAATCTCAGAAGTCGGAGACGGCAAAACGGCGCAGCGGCACCAGAAAATCGGCGGCGAAGGCGGCCGACAATTCGGGCGGTGGCGTATGTGACAGCATCCGTCGAGGGCAGGCGACGGACGAGGTTAAACTCGCCATTCGGCTGGATTTTCCTCCCAGACTCAGAAGTCGGCGACGGCAAAACGGCACAGCCGCAACAGCAAATCGGCGGCGAAGGCGTCGATAATTCGGGCCGGATAAACATGGATCCGCCACATCATGGACTTTTCCCGGTGGAAAGACCGATCAAAGGACAACGGGAACCCGTCGTTGATTGTCATGTAACGGATATCCAGACCCGACCCATCAAATACGTCGTCGTTTCCTTCTCTGCTGTTCGTTTTTGTGATCTGGTTGTGAGTGGCTTCTGTGTTGATGAAAGTGACGATGAAGCCCTTTGAAGTGTAGGGTTAATTGGATTGAAGGGTTTATGTGGCCTTGGAATGGAGGTGGGAGTATTATGATATGATGAAGGTTTTTCAGATTTTGATTTTCTCCCATGTTTCGAGAGTAAAATTTATTTTCTTTGATTGAATACAATATGTGTAGTGATTGCGATTAATATCACTAAATACCAAAACTTGACTATACTTATGAAGAATCATTTTTTGGTGTTGGCGATTATTGATTTTGGTGTTGGCGATTATTGATTTTGGTAGGGGTGATGGTTTGGGATGTTAGTAGTTTCTGAAGGACTTTTTGTTTAAATCATATCATTAAGCAAACTTGTTCTTGATTGCGGTGGTTGATTCGGATGGCTCTGGATTTTTTTCGAACAGGGTTTGATGGGGGTTGTTCGGTCGAATTTCGGACGACTTAAACCATAGAATCCTCGCCAAACGAAAAAGCAGTGATAGCGTAGTAAAAAAGCACTGTAATAATATTAAAAAAGCACTGCAATAATATTAAAAAAGCATTGCTACGTTATTATAAAAGAACTAAAATAAATCCAAAATTCTTACTCGTAATTTTAACAGTGCTTTTTTATACAGTACTGTAGTGCTAAAATTAATCACATGCGATACTTTTAATATTCAGGTTCTTAAATTTAATTACATTTATTTATAAAATGAAAATTGTGATGCTTTTCTGTATACAGTCGTAGTACTTTTTCTTCCCCGTGTACTTTCTAAAAAGCAATGCAGTGCTCTTTCAAAATATTGATATATGTCTAAAATACCATTTTTATTAAATTAATGCAATATTTTACATAATTACCATGATGACGTGTCGTAATCTCAACCATCAAGATTATCCAATCTAATGGTCGAGATGAGTCCCTAGGTTCACATATAATGACATGGTTCCATTTGAATCCAACCCTATATATATATATATATATATATGAGGTTGGATTCAAATGGAACCATGTCATTATATGTGAACCTAGGGACTCATCTCGACCATTAGATTGGATAATCTTGATGGTTGAGATCATGACATGTCAGCATGGTAATAATGTAAAAAAATGCATTAATTAATTAAAAATGGTATTTTGGACATATATCAACGTTTACAAAAAGCACTACATTGCTCTTTAAAAAGCACAATAGATTAAGAAAAAAAAACACTACGATTGTATACAAAAAGTATCGCAAATTTCGTTTATAAACTGCAAATTCAAAAATTTGAAATGAAACTCAAATCTTCAACAAACCATAACTTTTTTAAATTTTATTCGTTTTGAATGAAATATATATCAAATTAATCACATTCTCAAGATCTACAATTTAAGATACATATTGCATGTTTTAAAACGTAAATATATATATATATATATATATATATAATTAAATTAAAAAAACTGGACTGATTTTAGCACTACAGTACTGTGTAAAAAGCACAATGAACCTGGACATATAATTGCACTGTGCAATATTAGATTTAAGGTCAGGATTAGTCCCTAGGTTCACATATAATGACGGGGTTCTCATTTGAACCCAATCCTATATATATATATATATCACCCCTATATATTAATGCAAAATTCTTCTAACCTATGTGTTCGCTTCGTATGCTTCGACTGACAAATAAAAAATTCAGGTGCTTCGTTTGCATATGTGTCATCCGAGCCTAATATTTAAACAATTTAATACTTTTTTTTTATTGTATCATATTAAATTTAATTCTTTTATTATATTTTTCTTTATTTAATACTTTTCTTTGATTCTTCTAATATAAAAATAGAAATAAGTCATATATAATTAGTAGATAATATCTAAATTAGTTATTTTAATTAAAGTAAAAACTACATATGAAATAATTTTAAATAAAAAAACTTTATTATGAAAATAATTAAATATTTTTTATTGATAATATAATTAAAAATAATTTTATTTTTTGAGTTTCAAATATTATATATAGGTAAAATATGAGTTATTTACAATAGTTTAAGTATGTAACTAAATATTAGTAATGTATTCAATCTAAACATCAAAAATTAAGTTATATGCTAATAATTAATAAACATTGATTAGACACCAGTACAACGCGACACGGGTTGAGAGTATGTCATCTTTTAAATATCTCAAAGTATGTAACTAATAATTATTAATGAATTTACTCTAAACATTAATATATGAAATGATTTAATAATAATAATTAATAAAATAGATAGTAGACACGGGTTTAGAATGTGATGCCTTTTGAGATTTTGTAATTTGTAACTAAGATTATTAATAAATTTAATTTAAACATCAAATACAAAATTATTTAATATTTATAATAATTAATAAATAGATTAGACATGTACAAGGTACGGGTTGGGAATACATTATTTTAGTATTTTATTTTAGATTTAAAATTAAATAATTATCATAAATATTTTTTATATTTATCTTTTGATAAGTCCCGTATAATACATGGGTGTAAACAAGTATATTTATGCAAAATCCTCCTAATGTATGTGTCTGCTTCGTATGTTTCGCTAGGATAATAAAAATTTTTGGTGTTTCAGTTGCTTATGTGTCATCTGATCCTAATTTATACCTAATTTAATATTTCTCTTGTATTGTATCTCGCCTAATTTATTATTTTATTTTTATTATATTTAGCCTAACTTAATAGTTATTTTTCTTATATCTTGTCTAATTCAATAATTTTCTTTTATACTCCTAAAATAATAACATGAATAAGTCACATATAATTAGTAGAAAAAATCTAAATTAATTATTTTAATTAAAAGATAAATTATATATGAAATAATTTTAATTACGAAAAAAATTATTTATGAAAATAATTAATAAATTATATTTATAATAAAATTTGAAATAATTTAATTTTGAAATTTTAAATATGTTGTATATGTAAATTGTGATATATTTGCAATAATTGGAGTATGTAACTAAATGTTAGTAATGAACTCAATCTAAATATAAAAAGAATAAATTATATAATAATAATTAATTAATATTTATTAGACAATGGCACAATACGAGAATGCTTGAGAGTATGACACCTTTTGAATTTTTCAAAGTATGTAACTGTAATTATCAATAAAATTAATCTAAACATAAATATAAAATAATTTATTAATAATTAATTAATATAGATTATAGACGGGTTGAAAATGTGACATCTTTTGTTTTTTTGTAAATATGTAATTACGAATTTAATTTAAACATTAAAATATAATATTAATCAATAATTATAATAATTAATAAACTGAACAGAGTACGGGTTGATAACACATTATTTCAATTTTTTAATTTAAATTTTAAATTTTATAATTTTCACAAATATTTTTCTTTCCCATGCCAACATAATAGAGCCCACAACAAAATGCATGAGAGAGAATTATTTGCACACTTTCTAATTTGACGACGTGACAGGTTTCTTTACATTACTGAAATTGTTTTTCATTTTGAGTTATTTTGTGTAATTCAATCTTGTTTAAGTGAAGTTATTTTTCTAATTCCGCACCTAAATCAAATCCTTTCATCTAAAAGCAATAAAATTTCTTTAAACATTTTTGTACTTTAATATTTTTAAAAATAATGAGTAGATGACATCGTATCATTGCTTTATTTAAGTTTTATTGAATTCAGAAAGTCTTTTAGAAATGTAGTCTTTTTTTTCTTGAACACTTAGCCCTATTTCAACTACAATTAGTTGGAATTCTTAATTTTGGGTACTTAAAATTTTATGAATAATAAGAATTCTTGTATTGTAGAATTCAGAATTATTTACTGTAAATATCAAATTATGTCGGAAAAGTTGGATGATAATGTATTATTATATTGTATTTGATGTCAACTCATGTATGAAAAGTGGATAATAGTGTCTTATAATATTGTATTTAATAATATTAATTATTTAATTGAAAATATTGTTGTTTGAGT
The DNA here is from genome assembly GCA_014905375.1 of Phtheirospermum japonicum. Lineage (NCBI taxonomy): Eukaryota > Viridiplantae > Streptophyta > Magnoliopsida > Lamiales > Orobanchaceae > Phtheirospermum > Phtheirospermum japonicum. Next base: position 1,184,205 of record BMAC01000089.1, read on the forward strand.
ATTTGAATTTGAATATTACAGCAAACAAACATTCAGTATTTCGAATTCAAAATTTAGAGTCCTATCCCAAACAATCCCTTAAAAATTTAAAACTAAAAGCTCGGAGGTAAAGCTATAAAAGACCCTACCCGAGCCCACTAGGTCAAAAGAAAAAATTTGATAGGTCACCATTTCACAAAGCCCAAATCCAGTCCTGATACAATAATAAAGGAAAATGTCAAGGTACCTGCCAAAAAGAAAAATTGTTGTAAAACTAGAGAAAATAGAGAGGAGAGTGAGAGAATGAGAGAAGAGAGTGTTGAAAGGGTGTAGTTTATTATGAGGACTAAAGTCCCTTTTATAGGTACAAGATTAGGGTTTAGGGGTAGGAAGGTCATTCACACAATATATAATTATTACAATTATTAATTACAACACTCCCCCTTGAATGACCTTAAAAATGATGTCTCGTTAAAACCTTGACAGGAAAACCCAATGGGACAAAATCTGGTCGAAGGAAAAAGAGTACAACCCTACTCCCCTTGAAAATCAAGATCTTTGAGTCGATCCATGCCAATCTTGTGTACCAATCTTCTAAACGATGATGTTGGCAATGCTTTCATGAATAAGTCCGCCAAATTGTTATATGAGCGGATTTGCTGGATATCGATATCGCCATTCTTTTGGAAATCTTGTGTGTAGAAGTTTGAGAGATATATATCTTGTCTTTTCACCTTTTATGTAGTCAAATATGAGTTATGTCATATACGAAATATTTCTTTTCACACTTATAGTGTTGCTGTCTCATTAAAACCTTGTCAGAAAAACCCCGTGGGACAAAAAACTGATCGAAGGAAAAAGAGTACAGTTGCTCCCCATGACTTCAATTGGTAGTAGTTCTCGAGTTTATCATTTGTCTATTTTCAAACTTTAAAATATAATATTATGCAAAGAATGTGCCTCATCAAAACCTTCCAAGGAAAAACCCGCTGGGAAAAATCCGAGTGAAGGAAAAAGAGTACATTATTCCTTGAATATGATCATAATGTTGCCTCATTAAAAATCTTACTGGAATAATCCGAGAAAACCTCAGTTAAGGGAAAAAGAGTGCAATGCATATCTCATCGTATTAATGACAATGTTATAAATATGCATCAAGCATATCAAAATCCTTCCAGGATTTCATTTTATTCTTGATATTATTCTATATTGTCGGTTGAATGAAACTTCATGTTTCAATATCATCCACCACATAAAAGAATGCTCTTGAAGCATAAGTCTTTATTTGTATATTAATGACAAAATATTTTATATGGATGAACTTCTAGTCAAACATATAGCAATCGATAAGATTGCATATTCAATCTTGGCCAAACAATTATGTCAATAACTTTTAATTAATTCAAAGACACCCTCCTCGCTATCATTGAGCTCATGAGTATAAATATAGTCGACTAGTTTTCTTATTGATTCTATTTGATCCAGTTATATAGACATAACTTATCAAGATATCTTTGTTCTAGAATTATCATCAGGTACCTGAACCTCTTCAGGGGTTTATAATTTTTTATGTCTGTTTACTCTACTGGAGTATAACGTTAAGTGAGAAAACCATCACAAATAATTGCTCCATATAAAGGATATATATTAGAATCAATCGCTTTCCATGCTTCAGGCATGACATCTTAATTCTCTTGTAGGATTTTATATAACTTTCAAGTTTGAGTCTTTAAACCTGAAAAACCATTGATAACCTTATAGCCAGTAATCTAAAATGCAAGTTCTCGTTACAAACTTTAGGTTTGTTTTAAACTTTGCGAGGATTATATTTATTTTTTGGTTACCATGACATATACATTTCATATGTTTTATTACCATAACATATGTCTATCCTCCCCCTAATGCTGAGAATATACAATTGCTAATAAATTATGAGAAAAATATATATTTATTTGATATGTTCTCAGCATTCGCTATCCATCATGACATGTGGTGGGGCGATTACAAATATCGCACTTGTTTAAGTTTTGATGGAGGCTTCTGACTGTAAGCATAGACAGGGGTTTCACATATATTTTCATATTTGGCATACTTGTGAAATATTCTTTTCACATAATTACAAAAATTATTCTCATCAAATGATATAACAAATATCATAAGGCATATTAATTGCTTTTGCCAATCATAGTCAACAAAATATAAATCATCAATAAATTTTGCAAATAAAATTACTAGCAAATGATATGTGTATTTATTAGATACATAAGGTACTTTGCTCTCATAGCCAATAGAGCAATTATTCTCATAAACTTCTGGTTATGAGATAATAACACATGCAATCTTCTAGTGGATCCAAAATATCTAGAAGTCAACATGGAGGGTGAATTGACCCAAAAGATCTCACCCCATAATATAAAATATGAGTATTATTGGAACTTAATTCTAATTAAACTAGTAATAATTTAACGGTTAATTTTGTTGAGAACATGTAGCATTAGAAATAAATAGAAGAGTCTTCATGCACTTCATAAATTAATAAACTGGGATGGTCATATCAGTCATGCCAAATCATGATAATACTGAACTTCGGGTTCAAAATGAAAAAGTAATTTCTAACTCCTTTAAAGATTTTATTGAACTTTCAGGTCAATATAGAAATATTTGAGTTAGTACTAGTTTATAGTACAAATTAATTCGATAATAAATTGTCTCAAATTCTTATTAATATTTCAAGTAAAAATCAAACTTTTGGTTGATTTATATTCCAAATTATATCACCACGAGTTTGTAACTCAAGTGGTATCACTAACCCTTTATAATGGTGTTGAAAAGGGTTTAAACCTTGGACCTCTCATATTTTTTTGAGGTTTATCTTTACTTTCTAGCCACTCTATTCAACTGATTAAAATAATATTCTAAATCATATCAATTGTATAAGAATATGCTCTTCGGGGCATTATCAAGTTGTAATGATTGATTTGATGTGTTACTCCTTTGTGAGTATACTAGGTTTTTAATATTGCATATGACAAAGTGTCATTTTTCAATAGCAAGAAGTATTCAATTGAATATTTGACATATATAAATATTCCACTACTTCAGGAGCAATATATCAATATTTTTCAGGAATATAAAATTAGAAAATAAATATATAAATGATTTTCAGGGGATTTTTCAAAAGCAAGAAGTATTCAATTGAATATTTGACATATATAAATATTCCACTACTCCAGGAGCAATATATCAATATTTTTCAAGAATATAAAATTAGAAAATAAATATATAAATGATTTTCAGGGGATTTTCCAAAAGCAAGAAGTATGCAATTGAATATTTGACATATATAAATATTCCACTACTTCAGGAGCAATTTATCAATATTCTTCAGAAATATAAAATTGGCAAATAAATATATAAATGATTTCCAGGGGCATATAATATTCGTAAAAAATATTATTATTAGTTGTGCTACTTCAAGAACAACAACTTAATCATAATGTAAATAATATAACAACGACATGTAAATAATGCTTTTGATAATTAAATAACACATATAATAAAAATATTTCTTCAAGAGCATTGTTAATATTCTTCTGGAATACTATATATTATTTTTCATCATAAAGATATGGATCATATATCTTATAATGTTTTTCATGAACATATCATACTCAACTGAGAAATTACAATATACCATCACATTTCTTCAGAAACCATGATTTATATCTTAATAATCTTCAAGACTATTAAGAATTGTGAAATCGTATTTCGCAAAAATACTACGATAAATATGAGTTGAAAATAAATCTCATACAGTGCGCAAATATACATGATTACATATTTTATCAAGAAAAGAAAAACACAACTTGTTATTTTAGATCTATCATGCTTGCATATAAATTGTGTCATTTAACTAATTGACAATAACAAAAATTGAGCCAAGTGAATACTCTAAATTCATATTAATAAGTAGATCCCATTAGAATCATATTAACTATAATATTTGGGATGCATCTCCTCCTAACCAAAATTACATCAAAAAAAGTACTATAATTACCATATAATGCACATTAACAACTATGCAATGTATTCCAAAAAAATGGGGGTAAAATTTTCAAGTCTCAAAATAGAAATGCATAAAACACATAGATTATGCTTCATGCTTGCCGGTGATTATCAATTCAATAAGATAAAGTTTCTAATATCATGCATGTAAATACATGATAAAGTTTTAAGAGAATTATCTAATTGTATCCACCTTTTTTTTTTTTGAATAAAAGATATAATCCATTAAAAACTCTCTGAGAATAAGAAAAAAAATCATAGTTGAAACACATAAATTTGGATTAACATCCATATAAAAAGAGAAAATATGTACCTTAATTGGATAGTCTCTTCGTGAAAAATATGTGCAGGTGGCTAGATCCTCAAAACTGTTTGACGAAATTGTGGACAAGCTCTTCTTCATCAAGTGCCCGAAAGAAAATAAAGGTAATCTCATGAAGAAAAATATTTGATCTAGAACTATAATGTCAACAAGACATAAATATTAAAATTTCTTCAGGAATAAGTATCATATATCATAACATGCGATACTTCAAGATCACAATAATTTAGTTTAGATTTTAAAAAAAATCCATATTCTTCAGGAATTATGATATAATTTAAGTACAAGTATGAATGGTTCTTTTAAAAAAAAAAAAAAACATATATATTCTTCAGGAATATTGAATTATCACATGAAATACATATATTCTTTCAGAATAATATATAGTTGTTCTACTTCAGGAGAAAAAACTTGAATTGATATAATTAAAACACATGACAAAAAATAAAAAAGTAAAATAATAATTAAATAAAAAAATTGCTTCTTCAAGAGCAATTATAGATCCCATATTAATTATAGTTGTAACGAGCAATTGTAGATCTCATAGTATTCTTCAAGAATACATAATATTCAAATAGAATATATTGACATATGGTTGTATTTATCCACAAACTACAATAATATATCGACGAGCAATTGTAGATCTTATAGTATTCTTCAGGAATACATAATATTCAAAGAATATATTGGGATATAGTTATATCGACGGTAGAAGAAATCGGTTTCTCATAGCGTTTCTTTAGGAAACAACTTTAGATCCGTGACCTTTTGGTAATGATAGAAATGAATAAAATCGATCTTCACCGTTCAAAATTAACCTTTATATGTCTTGAGAAATATATACAAATATCAACTTGATCCAACGGTTAGATTGTGTGAACGTCTTTTGAAAAAATATGCACTAACAATTCTATGAACAAAAAACTGTTTTGTTCAAAATTTATTATTGAACTATATATAGATCAAAATAAGATCTCCACCATTCATATCGTAATTCGATAAGTCTTGAACAGATTGTAAAAATTTGAAAGCGATCCAACGGTTAAAACTTCATAAATCGGTTTTGCAAACTTTCTGCGCAGAGAATTATCACGCATAAAATTTTCTATTATTTTGATTTATAAAGGTTTGGTTTTGAAAGATATTATTTTTCGATCAATCTCAATTGGTTAGAGATTCGTGCTGATAACGTGTTGTAAAACTAGAGAAAATAGAGAGGAGAGTGAGAGAATGAGAGAAGAGAGTGTTGAAAGGGTGTAGTTTATTATGAGGACTAAAGTCCCTTTTATAGGTACAAGATTAGGGTTTAGGGGTAGGAAGGTCATTCACATAATATATAATTATTACAATTATTAATTACAACAATAATCTTATTTTAACGTTAGGTTAAATTTATTTCCACTCAATGCGTCTTTTACCATTATTTTACAAAGTCAGTTTATTTTCTTATAACACTACGTGATTGTAGCCTTTTCTTAACTAGCGTTTTTTTACTTTTGCTCATATATATTAAGTTAATGAAATCATTATTTTTAGAAGAATATGTTGAAAAATAAAAATACCAAAATCCTCGTATGTTTGAGATCTTTATAGTTAGTTACATATATTAGTGAATTTTTTAACTCTACTAATAAAAAGAGAACTTATTCTCAAATATCCCGTAGATATATTTTCTTACCTGTACAATTATCACCGACCACAACAAATATTCAACAATTCAATATTTTATATTACATTAATTTCTTTCACCCCACATACTAATATTACTTTTAAACTAGTCATATATTTTTATTTTATTTTATTTTATTGTGATTTATCCATGATCACTCAACCACCCAATCACAATATTATATAAAACTATTTTGATATTATTCTTAAATTAAAGTATAACTAATCGTAATAAAAAAAAACCTAAATTGAATTAAATTAAAATCAAATAGTAAAACTGTAAACTAATAAAAAATAGAAATATGATAAGATAAAATTAAAAAAATCAAGAATATAAATTGCAACAATCGAAATACAAAATTGACATGAATAATTGGTGCTTCAAATAGATGACAATCACACAATAAGTTATCTTCAAAGTTTTGGATATTTCAAAATTAGGGTAATAATCTTGGGATGGCGAGAAAGTTTGAGAGTGTGAGAAAAAGTTATTGTTTGGATTCATTAAATAAGTTAGAGAAAGAGAGAGTTTAGTAGGGAAGATTGATGATATATGTAAATAAAAGAGAGAATTTCTATATCTTTTTGTATAAAAATAACATGTTTAGTCTTTATTTATGGAATGAAAACTAAATTTTGTTAAAAAAAATTATATAAAATTTTATTTTCTTTAGTACATGATATGTGTACCTCGTGTATGAGAGGTACACATTATGTACACGAGTTAGACATATCGTGTATGTTCTCCAAGAAGATTATTTAAAAAAAAAAATAGTATACGACATGTCTACCTCGTGTACACGAATTAGACATACCGTATACTCATAAACAAATTAGATTGCATTTTTGTGGTTTGTGGTCGACCTATTCTTTTTTTTTTCTTTTCTTTTTTAAAATTAATTACCCACATGAAGCTTGACCAAATACTCCATATGGGCGCTGGTAAATGTAGTCTTAGTAGTTTGTATAGTAGTATTTGACAAATAATTTAAGAGGCTGTTTGGACTAGGTTTCGTTGGGATTCTAAATCTTGATATTCAGAATCTTGAGTATTCAAAATTTTATAAATATTGAAAATCTTTGTTTGTTATAGGTCTCAGAATCCTTTACTTTTACTATAGATGTCAAATCATGTCTGAAAATTGGATGATAATGTATTATTATAAAATATTTAGTAATAATTATTTTTTTTAAATATAATGATTATGTGATAAAAAAGATGAGTGTGGGGTTAGGTATAAGAAATTGTTGGTTGTGGGTTGAAAATTTGAGTCGTAGCAAACGAGAATTGAGATTTAGAATGTCAATCCTGATATTGGGATTTAGAATCTCAATCTCAATTGATCAATAAAAACATTGACACAATTTATTATTAAGTATTTCTTTTATTAATTATATAAATTTACATTGTTAGTTTATTGAATAATTGAACATTTTACAAAAAAGAAAAATTGTCATTATTGTTGAATTATTAAATATATAAACTTTTTTAGTTTCAAATTGTCACAAATATAAATTTAACTCGTACAAATACATAAATATCAACGATAGTTGCTCAATAAATTAATTATAAACAATTTTAGTGTGTTAATTAAATAGAAAAGCTACCAATCTAGGACAAACTTATTTTGTATGATAAAATCAACTATGGATTAGTTAACTAATAAATATATTTTTGCATGAAACTTATTTTGTATGATAAAATCAAAGGTGGATTAGTTAACTAATAAATATAATTTTGCATGGTAAGGACAAAATTATCATTTAACCAAGAGTTGAGTATTTTGAACTCGATGGGCTAATTTAGATATTTTTTTTAGTATTAAAGTAAATTAGATTATTTGACTGGTCATTTAAATTGAGTAAAACCTCCAAATTTTACTCAAATTCTCAGACTTCCAAACATCGCCTCAATCTTATCTGAAATATGAAAAAAGAGAGACCAAGACCAAGAAAGTGTGTCAGTAAACCCCAATGTAATTAGCATACGGAAAAAAATAACTCAATTAACTTTTTTTTTTGTTTTTTTTAAGCATTCTGTATACATATAAAACCAATTTGTCACCCTCGGATAGTTGCAGATCCGAACTACAATTAAGCCCAACAATAATAGCATTATGTAAAATAATAAAAATTTAAGTACTGTCAAATGCATATATTAGAAATATAATAGTACATTAATAGCATTATGTATTATTCAAGGGAATTAGAATGAACAATAAAAAAACAAGTTTTATTGTATGCTATAAAATTAAGAGCACTGTAGTTTTCCAATAAAATCATCTCTCCATGAAAATCTACGAGCTTCCTTCCAACTTTCATAAGCTCTTCTTTCGAATTCTCGGCCTCAGCAACATCATCTTTCAGCAGCTAAGCTCAAACCAAAAGATGTGAATAAATTAACAAAAATTAGCATGCTGCTACTTCTATAATTAGCACGCAACAAATGAATAAACTAGTGAATTAGCATCAATCAACAATTAAAAAGATGTGAATATATTAACAAAAATTAGCATGCTGCTACTTCTATAATTAGCATGTAACAAATGAATAAACTAGTGAAACAGAACAATTAAAAAGATGTGAATAAATTAACAAAAATTAACATGTTGCTACTTATATAATTAGCATGTATTATGCCTGAGAGCAATAACAATCGATCAATTAAACTCAAAAATAGAAAACAGCATGTGTTCATTAAGATTATTACCCATGAAGTAGTGAAAAATAGTATCAGCTTTTAGCATCATAAGACAATAATCTTAGCATCACACTATGTAAACGGAAGCAGATGAGGTACACTATTATTAGCAATATACATGTATGGAATTAGCACCACTGAGACCTTATATCAGCATAAATTCAAGAAGAAATTAGCATAAATGAATGAGAAACAACTTTTTTTATTAGTTGGCCTTGTCATAATGGTTTCAACTCAAGAACCGCATATTAGCATCACAAGAACCACATATTAGCATCACAAGAATAGCAAATTAGCATCACAAGATCAAAACCACATATTAGCATCACAATGGTTTCACAAACAACAAATTAGCATCATAATGGTTTCAGCATATTAGCATCACAAACAGCAAATAAGCATCATAATGGTTTCAGCAAATTGGCATCACAAGAACCACACATTAGCATCACAAGAACAACAAATTAGCATCACAAGAGTCGAGCATCATCAGCCGTTCGAGCATCATCAGCCGTTTCGTCCGATCCAGATCGGACGCTAATGCCGCCAAATCGAACTCCGAGAAAAACGGTCCCTGCAGCACCGTGTTCACGCAATGCACCGCGCATAGCTTCGATTCTTGTACTTCGTGGTACAACATTCACCCTTTGTTGGCTCCATCCCGTTCAGCCGTATTTCTATCTATTTAAAAACCTTTTTATCTCTCTACCTAAAACCCTAATGATCGAATTTAGCAACAACAGTCCTCTCAAATTACCTATCCATGCGTGGGTGCAACAACGAATTTCCTAGGATGCTTTGATTTACATTGCGATGCTTTGATTTGGGGAAGAAGCTAAAAAAAAATCACCAGATTTGAGGCGAAATTTCTTGAATGATCAGGAATGTTTTTTGGAATGGATTTTCAGCGGATTTTGGGGAGAAGTTCAAAGGTCAAAGATACCCTCTAATAGCCAAAAAAACAGCCGCGCGAGTCATGTAATTAACAATCCTGCCTTAAATACAATAATGAATTAGAGCCGTTAGATTAATACTGTAGATTTTAACGATTAAAATTGGTTTGATTATTATAAAATCTTTAATTAAAAAATAAAAATTCAAAAGATATTGTATCCTCGATTCATGTCTTATACTGATGCTTTATTACTATTTATTAATTATTTTTTTGTAAAATAATTTTTATTATAATGTTTAAATTAAATTCGTTAATAATTTTTTATTTACACACTTAAATAAATTCAAAAATTATCACACCCTTGACCCGTGTCTAATTTCTGTTGATTAATTATTATTATTATTAAATATTTTTATATTTTAATATTTTAATTTAATTTTATAATAACTTTTAATTACATACCTATAAGATTTTAGAAGATGTCATATTTTTAGCCTGTGTCATATTGTACTGGTGTCTAATTGATAATATTAATTATTATTATTATAAAAGTTATATTTCTTTATGTTTAGATTGTATTGCTAATAAGACAAGGCCTTGCTTTTCTCCCGTCACCTCTGGCTTGGTTGACTATCTGCTTTTCCAACCAACTCATATGGTAGTGGAGGCAACTGACCACCACTTACCCTAGCTGACTTAGACGACTGTCTTTGTTATGAGAAGGGTTAATCTTTTGTCAAGATTGCACCTTTTGATGAAAGTCAGGTCGAACCATTATGTGAGGGTTGGGAACGAGGAAAGTGAGAGGTTGACACACCAACTTAGACCATTGAGAAAGAATAAGTTGGTTCAGTCATTGCCCCCATCAAATAAGTGACACTACAAAAAAACAACAGTTTTTCGAGGGAAAAATAGAGGGAATTGTCTTCCCTCGGTATTTTCCGAGGGGAAAACCGAGGGACAAAAAAATCCCTCGGTTTTTTCCGAGGCAACGACATTCCCTCGGAATTCCGGCGCCATTATTTGCCGCCATGATTATCGAGGGAAAGAATCGACGGATTTCCGAGGGAATGCATTACGAGGGAATAAAGCCCTCGGAATACCGGGGGAAATGTATATCCCTCGGATTTTTTTTATTATTTGAAAATTCCGAAGGAATCCAAAATCCCTCGGAATGAAACCGAGGGAAATTGTAATCCCTCGGTTTCATTCCGAGGGATTTTGGATTCCCTCAGGATTTTCAAAATATAAAAAAAAATTGAAAAGAAATTGAAAAAAATAGAAAAAATTAGAAAAAGAAATAGGATTTGTTTTCGGGACGCCGAGGCGATTGCAATCCCTCGATTTCATTACGAGGGATTTTGGATTCCCTCGAAAATTTTAAAAAATAAAATAAAAATAGAAAAATCGTAAAAACGAAACCGATCCTATCATTTTAGGCACGTGGGGGTGATTTTGACCCGATTTCGATCGAAAAATACCAACGAGCACGTGCGTATCCACACGTGTCGTGGGATTCGACCAACAATAAGATACGATCGATCGATGAACTCCTTCGGTTGGAAACGCGAAGCGACGTAGCATCGTGATTTTTTCATATTGGAGGAGGGGTGCGTCTCGGAGTCGTGTAACTACGGGGGTCGGGTGTCGATCGTTTAGGACGCGTTTTCTATTTTTTTCCGATTTTAAATAAAAAAATGAAAAAAAACTCGAAAAAATAGAAGAATTAGTAAAAAATAGAAACGAATCTCATCATTTCACGATCAGGGCGGGGAGGAGTGCGCCTCGGCATCGTGGAACCACGGGGGTCGGGTATCGATCGTTTCGTAGGCGTTTTCTATTTTTTTCGATTTTAGATGAAAAATGGAAAAAACTCGAAAAAATAGAAAAAATTGTAAAAAATAGTAAGAAAACCCAAGAAATTACGACCGTGGTGGGGAGGGGTGAGCCTCGGTATCCCGGAAACAAATCCTATTTTTTTCTAATTTTTTCTATTTTTTCTATATTTTTATTTTTTGAAAATTTCGAGGGAATCCAAAATCCCTCGGAATGAAACCGAGGGAAATTGCAATCCCTCGGAATGAAACCGAGGGAAATTGCAATCCCTCGAAAATTTTAAAAAATAAAAAAAATAGAAAAAAAAATAGAAAAATCGTAAAAACATAACCGATCCTATCATCTTAGGCACGTGGGGTGGTTTTGACCCGATTTCGATCGAAAAATACCAACGAGCACGTGCGTATCCACACGTGTCGTGGGATTCGACCAACAACAAGATACGATCGATCGATGAACTCCTTCGGTTGGAAACGCGAAGTGACGTAGCGTCGTGATTTTTCCATATTGGAGGAGGGGTGCGTCTCGGCGTTGTGGAACCACGGGGGTCGGGCGTCGATCGTTTAGGACGCGTTTTCTTTCTTTTTTTTCTGATTCTAAATAAAAAAAATAGAAAAAAACTCAAAAAAATAGAAGAATTAATAAAAAAAATAGAAACGAATCCCATCATTTCACGATCGGGGCGGGGAGGGGTGTGCCTCGGCGTCGTGGAACCCCGGGGGTCGGGCGTCGATCATTTCGTAGGCGTTTTCTATTTTTTTTTCGATTTTAGATGAAAAATGAAAAAAAAACTCGAAAAAATAGAAAAAATTGTAAAAAATAGTAAGAAAACCCAAGAAATTACGACCGGGATGGGGAGGGGTGCGCCTCGGCTCCCGAAAATAAATCCTATTTTTATTATTTTTTCCTATTTTTTTCTATTTTCTAATTTTTTTTATTTTTTAAAATTTACGAGGGATATTATCTTCCCTCGGAATTATTCCGAGGGAATTGATATTCCTTCGATATTTTTTTAATTAAAAAAATTAAATAAAAAATAAAAAAATAGACCCATCCGAGGGAGTTTAATTCCCTCGGTCTTGTGCGGCAGCCGAAAAATCGAAAAAAGAGAGAAAGAAGGACGAAGCAGCCTTCTGTCGCCGTCGCCCTTGCCGGTCCACAGCCACCGACGCAGCCCTCCACAGTCGTCACCGGCCACCGCTGTCGCCCGCTGCCCTCCACAGTCGTCGCCCGCAGCCGCTTTCGCTCCGAGGTGCAGCCTCCACCTCCGCCTGCTCCGCTCCAGCAACC
>BMAC01000089.1:1196985-1218898 GCA_014905375.1 Phtheirospermum japonicum
TCATTTCGTAGGTGTTTTCTATTTTTTTTTTCGATTTTAGATGAAAAATGAAAAAAAAAACTCGAAAAAATAGAAAAAATTGTAAAAAATAGTAAGAAAACCCAAGAAATTACGACCGGGATGGGGAGGGGTGCGTCTCGGCGTCCCGAAAATAAATCCTATTTTTATTATTTTTTCCTATTTTTTTCTATTTTTCTAATTTTTTTTATTTTTAAAATTTACGAGGGATATTATCTTCCCTCGGAATTATTCCGAGGGAATTGATATTCCTTCGATATTTTTTTAATTAAAAAAATTAAATAAAAAATAAAAAAATAGACCCATCCGAGGGAGTTTAATTCCCTCGGTCTTGTGCGGCAGCCGAAAAATCGAAAAAAGAGAGAAAGAAGGACGAAGCAGCCTTCTGTCGCCGTCGCCCCTGCCGGTCCACAGCCACCGACGCAGCCCTCCACAGTCGTCACCGGCCACCGCTGTCGCCCGCTGCCCTCCACAGTCGTCGCCCGCAGCCGCTTTCGCTCCGAGGTGCAGCCTCCACCTCCGCCTGCTCCGCTCCAGCAACCGCCGTCGCCCACCGTCCTCTGTCGTCGTCGCCCTACAGTCCACAGCTACCGACGCAGCCCTCCACAGCCGTCGCCCGCCGCCGCTGTCGCCCGCTGCCCTCCATAGCCGTCGCCCGCCGCCGCTGTCGCTCCGAGGTGCAGCCTCCACCTCCGCCTGCTCTGCTCCAGCTTCCGCCGGGTGCTCCTCCAAGGTAAGTTTTCGATTCTTTTTATTTTCTGTTATTATTTTTTATTTTTTATTTTTTTATTATTTTTGTATATTTTTGTATATAATTGTTGTGATGAAATTATTGTATAATTAATTTTCTAGATTAGGGTTAAGATTAGGGTTTAGAGAATTAGAGTTTGAAATTATGATTAATTAGAAATTGATTCAATTTAGGATTATTTATGTAATTAGGGTTCAATATATAAATAATTATATAATTAGGGTCCAATTTAGTAATAATTACATAATTAGGGTCCAATTTAGTAATATTCAATTAATTAGGGGTTAATTTAGTAATAATTACATAATTAGGGTTCAATTTAGGAATATTCAATTAATTAACGGCCAATTTAGTAATAATTACATAATTAAGGTTCAATTTAGGAATATTCAATTAATTAGGGGCCAATTTTGTAATAATTACATAATTAGGGTCCAATTTAGTAATGATTACATAATTAGGGTCCGATTTAGTAATAATTTTAGGGTCCAATTTAGGGGCGAGTTTTATTGTGATATATGCATGTATGCACCCATTGTATATTGTATATATATATTGTTCATGCATGAGAGCCCGTGATGATCGGCCGGGGTTTAATTTTGTTTATATATATTGTTGTCATTGGTGTTGTTGGTTGTATACCGTCGGATGTTGACCTGGGTTACAGCGCCGGCCGGGAGGTGTTGTCCCTCCAACAACGATTTTTCAATTTTTTTTTTCTAAAAACGTGATAGGGTGTCACGTGATTTTATTTAAATTTTCAAAATATTTTTCAAAAATTGACGGTGGTAACTGCTTATTTGGAACCTTGGCGAAGTGACGCGATGCATATAGATCACTTGTTTAAGAATTAATATCATATAGAAAATTTTGAAACTAAGTTTCGAATTATTCCAATATTCCTTAGACCCGTTTGAGATTTAGTATCAAATATTGAGTTTGATACTAAATTTCGAATTGTCCCATTTTTGGACAGTTTGAGAATGTGACTTGTAGTATGGTTATGTTATGTATATGTTTTTTTTTAGTTTTGAAATTTTATTTTTTGCATCTCTCTAATTGTTCTTGGGTGCACTGAAATATATGTGCACTACGAGAACTGAGGGGAGATGCTGTCGAAATTTTGAATCTAAGAAAAATGCATATTTTAAGATAATACATACTACTAAATATCACGTTCTTGAATGGGATGGAAACCTTACCAATTATAACTCGAATTACTCATTCTTCTCGTAATGCTGCCAAAGTTTTGCCACCTTCTTTAATTCTAAAACACGCTTAACACTAAAAAATCTTAAGATGGTAAATGATCGTAGTTGAATGTACAAACGGAATATTTCCGGATTTCTAGAACACGCTTAACACTCAAAAAATCTGACAACCGTATAATGTTAGGATGAGTTCCGATCGTAGTTGGATGTACGAGCGAATCGAAGACGGCTATTTATCCTCAAAATTCAYAGATGGACTTGAGAGTTTTATTAAATTTGCACAAGCAAATTCCGCTCACAAGGACGGACAGAGACTGAAATGTCCTTGTAATCGTAGCAGATGTAGAAATAGAAACTACTTGTACGTCGATGAGATTAAGTACCACCTGGCGAAAAATAGGTTTGTGCCAAATTACCATAGATGGATTTACCACGGAGAAACGCGGCTCGCCACCTCTGGACCCTATCACGATTTTCATGCTGGAGGACCCTCTTACATCCTTTCTGAAGAATCATCAAACGCGTACATTAATATGGTTCAAGATGCAGTTGGTCCCGATTTTGACGTGATGGCCGATGTGGAAGAGTCGCCGAACGATGAGGCTCAAGAATTTTACGACATGTTGAAAGCTGGAAATCAGCCATTGTATCCGGAGTGCGAAGCACAAACTCAGTTGTCATTAGTTTCCCGTCTCATGAACTTGAAATCAGAGAATCACATATCTCAAAAGTGTTATGATCAATTGAGTGGATTAATAAAGGAGATTATTTCGAAAGACAATCTCGTACCCGATAACTTCTACAACAGTAAGAAGTTGTTAAAGGGTATAGGCTTACCGGTCGAGAAGATAGACTGCTGCAAGAATAATTGTATGATCTACTGGGGAGATGATTCTGATTTGACAAGTTGCAAATTATGCAATGAACCTCGGTTTAAACCTGTTCCTCATGGAAAAAGAGGTAATTCATAAAGCTTCTAAGTGTCTAAAATAAAAGTCGGGAAAGAGTGTGAAAGAGAAAGGGTTTCGATTGAGAGTTGGGTGAATTGGGAAGGTGAAGCGATTATAAGCTTCGGGTTTAGAAAGTAGGATTTTGTGCATTATTGATCACGTTTGGTCGTGTGTTAGCCACTATATCCAAATGATCCATACCTTACCAAAGAGCCAACATTACAACCCATAATAAAGACCTCGTTTGATTCTTGTTTGGTCATGTGCTACGAGCAATCTTGAGCGTCCAATTTGTGAAATCTTGACGAATGCATGCATTGTCCGATTCGAGCGTATACACGTCCCTTATCAAACACTTGAGCGAATTGAGCGAACACCTCAAATTCCCATTTGTGAGGAAGTCATCGATTTGGCTTGCGTTTGAGGAAGAGTAATACGAGCAATGCTTGACAATAGCGAGTGAATGTTGATATTTCCATTATATAAATAAGGATAAGTACAAGGGTTTTTCTTTCTTTTACACTATGTTCATTGCATGTACACTCTCGATCCTTTTCGTTGTTCGAGGACGAATAAATCGATAAGTGTGGGGTAGTTGTTTTGCATGTAATTATTGTGTTTTTCTTAGTTTTATAGTTAGAGTTTAGCATTGTTTTTAGTCTTTTTGAGTCATTCTCGTTAGGTTTTCGGTCATTTTCCCATTTGTAGTATTGAAACTTGATATATGCGTTTCTTGATGACGAGCCATGGGTTTTGAATCTAAATTCGTATGTTGTAGGTGGCACGAGGTATTGGACCGACGCTAAAAGTTGTTATGGAGCGAGTCGAGGCGTTGAAACTCAAGAAACCGTGCCAAAAAGAGGAAAATCGAGCCAAGTCGACTGCCCGAGCGACTGCCCAGACTGCCCGCAGTCGATCGACTACTAGCCAGGAAATCGACTGACCATCAGAGAGAGCTGCAATTTGGCGAGGCAGTCGATCGACTGGCCACTAGTCGATCGACTGGGCAGTCGATCGACTGATCCTGAGAAAATCCACTGCGGCCATCAAAATCGACTGATCGACAGAGAGTTGCGCAAAATGGCAAGGCAGTCGATCGACTGCACTTAGTCGATCGAGACCTCAGTCGATCGACTGAGAGTCCGGGAATTAAAGCGTTTTGACGAGCTTGCCCCTGCTAATCACTATAAAAACCCTCCACTTGACTTGATAAAGGATCCACTCATTCCCCAACTCTTGCATGAGCCTTGGGATTAATTTTCTCTTCATTTTTCCTCTAGATCTACTTTCTCTCTCTTAGATTTTAGATTTAATCTTCAAGCATTTCTTGGGTTTGTAAGCTCAAGATGAATCCAAATACTCCTTTGGATTAGCACTTTCATTGTAATTCAAGTTTTGGGATTCTCCATTTAATTTTAGTAAGCTTTCCTTTTAATTTCAAGCTTTATTCTTCATTTTCATGCATGTTCTTCAATTATACTTTTTGTCTTAGCTACTTGATTTCATGATGAAACTTGTGAATTGACTATGGATTCTAGTTGAGTGACACACCTAAACTATAGATCGGGTCCTTGATCATCATGATTTTGAGTTTTACTTATGCTTTATTTTGAATTAAATTTCCATGCATAGTTTTAAATTGAATTCTAGATCTACTCTTCGTTTCTCGTTATTTTTCCGAAAGATTTGAGATTTTACGTCAACTTTTATTGCTCTTTACTTTGATGCTTTCAATTTTTACCAATTTGCATTATTTGAGTTTTCATGCATGGTTGTACTTTATGCATGCATGGTAGTACTTGATGAAACAATGCTTGTTTTTGCTTTTTTTATTAATTGCTTACATTTTCAATTAAGGCATACGACCGAGGCATCCTACTCACTTGCACTTTCATTTTTTAGGATAGTTTGATATTTTTAATTGCATTATTTTCATTTTCCTTCTATTTCTCAAGCTTGAAATACATTGAGACTTGCAAATGGATTGAAGTCCGATAATACCAAGCCATGAACTCGTTGAATTTATTTCAACACCACAAAAACTACAACTTCAATAGACTGCTGCAAGAATAATTGTATGATCTACTGGGGAGACGATTCTGATTTGACAAGTTGCAAATTCTACAATGAACCTCGGTTTAAACCTGTTCCTCAAGGAAAAACAAAACGACAGAAGGCTCGTGTTGCGTGCAAGAAGATGTACTATTTTCCATTAACTCCTCGTCTGCAGAGGTTGTACGCATCTAATGCCACAGTGAAAGATATGAGATGGCATGCTGAACACGTGGTTGAAGACAATGTTATGCGCCACCCATCTGACTCAGAAGCTTGGAAACATTTCAACGAGACTAATCCAAGTTTTGCGGCTGAAAGTCAAAACGTGAGATTGGGTCTTTGTACAGATGGTTTTCAACTATTTGGAAGCTTTGGAGCACAATACTCATCGTGGCCCGTCATAGTCACACCTTACAACTTGCCTCCTTGGATGTGCATGAAAGAACAATTCATGTTCCTGAGCGTTCTTGTACCAGGGCCAAAGAATCCAAAAGACAAACTTGATGTGTTCTTGCAACCCCTAATCGTTGAATTGAATCAGTTGTGGATGGTTGGGGCTCCCTCGTACGGTATATCTAAGAAACAAAATTTTCAATTGCGAGCAGCCCTTATGTGGATAATCAGCGATTTTCCTGTGTATTCTATGTTGTCCGGATGGAGTACAGCCAGTCAAAAATCTTATCCTTAATGTATAGAACGGTCAGACGCCTTCACTCTTAAGTGCAGTGGGAAGCAATCGTGGTTCTACAATTACCGAAAGTTCCTTGAGCATGATCACCATTTTCGAAAAGATAAACGACAATTTCGAAAAAGAAGATCTGTCAAGACTCCACAGCCGGAGGTGCGCTCAGGGATTGAAGTTTTGCCAGAAATAGAAAGATTGAGACTTTTGAAAGTCACTGAACTGGATGCAGCACTCGTTAACAGGCAAATATCCTAAACGTCTGGTTAGAGAAAACGCAGCATTTTCTGGGATCTGCCATATTGGAGGACAAATCTAATTTATCACAATTTAGATGTTATGAACATCGAAAAGAATGTGTTTGACAATTTTTTCAATACGGTGATAAATATCAAAGGGAAGACCAAGGACACGCGTAAATCTAGGAAAGAGTTGAATGAGTATTGTAATCGCCCAGAGTTGTCGCCAGATGGGTCAGCGTGAAAAATGAGTATTGACTCGATGGAGCATCTGCCCGTTCATCTTGTGTATGAAGCAAGAATTGCTGGCCCAGTACAGTATAGATGGATGTACCCGTTCGAGAGGTACCTTCGCAAACTAAAGAACATCGTGAAAAATAAGGCGAGTATTGAAGGGTCGATAGCAAACGCATATCTGGTCGACGAGGCATCAAATCTTAGTTCGTATTATTTTGAAGATCACGTTTCAACTAAAAGAACAAATTTGCCTAAAAATGACGACGATCAGAATTGTGCGGATGGCGGTGATGAAATTCTCTCGGTGTTTAAGAAATATGGATCAGAATTTTAGGTATGAATACTCATTCCAATTTATAATGTCAATATATATATATATATATATATATATATATATATATATTTATTTATTTATTTATTTATTTATGTACTAACACTTTTTTCTTCAATTGTGTAACGTTATATGTAGTATTTACACGAAGAGCATTCAACGTCCACCCAAACATTAATGATGATCGGATCAACGAACAATCGAAAAATGAATTTGCCAATTGGTTCAAACATTATGTAAGACGTTCGATACCGAGATGCATATCATATAATTATAGTATCTATTTATATAATATATTTCCAAAATTAAAAATAATTTATCAATGTCATAGGCTAGAGATCGTTCGAACAATGTGATCGACGAGAACATTAGGAGTCTAGCTGAGGGTCCATTAAAATGTGTAAAAATGTATACCGGATGTAAGATAAATGGTTATAAGTTTCACGCATTGGAGCACGGATCTAACAAAGCAACATCGAGCAGTGGAGTATGTATTAAAGGGTCAACTATTGGGGCAACCGAATATGATTATTACGGTCGTCTCATAAAAATTGTGCAGCTCAAAAACACACTGGCCGAACGGAGAAAAACACACTATTGTTCAATTGCGAATGGTTTGATCCAACAACTGCAGGCACAAAAGTCCATCCAAATTATAAGATTGTCAATATCAATCATAAGCGTAGGTTCAATCGATATGAACCTTTTGTAGTTGCTTCCCAAGCTGCACAAGTATACTATTGTGCGTACCCAAGTTTGAGACGAGATAAATTGGACTGGTGGGCAACGTGTAAAATCAAGGCGAGATCAAATGTTGAGTTTATCGAGCCTCTACCAGAAGAATCATTTCAAGAGGAAGCCATAGATACACGCAGTCCGATTCAACTCGACGATGTCGATTTTCAGTTGCACGACCTCAATGATAATTACGTGGAGGAACTTGGCAATAACAAGACAAATGATGATACAGAAGAAGAGTTACTTACCGATTAAGATACAGATCAAGATACGGATGAAGATAAGTTTGGTGATACATTTAATTGTGAAAGTGATTAGTTTGGTTGAAATATATGTAATTTATTCTTATTGTAAAACACACTTTTTTTATAACTACTTTTTTTAATTTGGATTTATTAATAGGTTTGGTGTATAATATATACTGGTATTTTGTAAAATACTCGTATTATTATCTAATAATTTTATCAGATGCCTGTGTCGAGGATCCGATAGCGTGGGTCGATTAGAAATGGGGTCGGCTAATCGTTTAGCTGATTTCGATACTGACTATATGGGTCTCGGTATTGATCATCCAGCGACGCAGACCCCGACGCCGACATCGCATACACCATCACAGACCCCGTCCGACGCGGGTACATCACAGACCCGACGGAAATCTTTTTTTTTTTCTTTTTAGTGTGATACCAATGATGGATTTAGTGATATGGAATTCATTTTTCGATCTGATCCCCTTATTAGATCAAAGGGCATCAATTATTAAGTCGAGTTCTAGTTGTTCGTCAAAGTATTTAGCAACTTTGCACAATCTTTAATTCGATATGGCCCCTCGCACGGGCAAATAGGTGGAATCGGTGTCACAAGTGGTTTGTTATAGGGCTTTTTTCATTTAGTTTAGCCAAGTTTAGTTCGAGTTTCACTTCATCCCTATCCTTGGAAAACCCAAGGTAAACCTCTTTCCTAAATTAGCAAGTCTCTCTTTTTCTCTAAGGGAGCAAAGTAATTAAAGAATGAACCAAAAAAATAATTATTCTAAAATGTCTATTCCTCACAATTGCTCCTTGTGATGCAGCGTGATACGGGGACTTCTTCCTATAAATACTGAAGAGATAAAATATCAAGGAAGTTTTGAACTACTTCCACGTAAAGAAAGATTAATATGATAATATTATCGATGGCTGGGAATGAGACTACCATTGATCTCGTTTGGTCAATTTGGCACCATTTTGGAATAATAGATCCCCTCCGTAAACAAAATTGCCCCTGAAACAATGCAATCTAGATAGCCTTCTTGCGAAAGCTTTAGTACAGGTTCTTGAAATAAATCCAGAGCCTTGAGAAAAATCAGGAAACCATGTTAATTTGTTTTTTTATTCTTTCTTAAAAAAAAGAAAAAATAAAAAAAGGAACACAACAGGAATACCATTGAAATCTCAACACATAAAACACTAGTTTATGTCGTGTTTCTTGGGAGGCACATAAATGCTCAATTCATCTATCAAAGCATTCAAACCTTGGTAAGACGATCCACCTTCTTTAACAGCCTTTCTCGCCATCTCCTTATAGCACCTGGCTCGGCTTCTCATTTCCTCGGCCACCTCCCCCACCATAATCCGCCGCACCGCCTTCTCAACCGCCTCTCTCGGCACCTCTTGGCTCGCCACATTCGCCCAGTACTTCTTATTACCAACCGAAACTCCGGTCCCCAAAACCTCCGTCACCATCTTCTCGTTATAAAATTGCTCCGCGAATGTCGGCCACGTCACCATGGGCACGCCGGCGCATATCCCTTCCAGAGTCGAATTCCACCCGCAGTGCGTCACGAAAGCTCCGATCGACGGGTGATCGAGTATCATCACCTGCGGGGCCCACCCCCGTATGATTAGCCCTTTTCCCTTCGTCCTCTCCTCGAACCCTTGAGGCAACCAATCTTCGTTTTTTTCTTCTTCATCATGTTTTCCTCTTCTTACGACCCAGATGAAATCTTGGCCCGAGGCCTCGAGCCCAACTGCAGTCTCGTGCATTTGAGCTGGAGTGAAGGTAACCATGCTTCCAAAACATACGTAAACGACCGAATCGGGCCTTTTCGAATCAAGCCACGCCAGGCACTCGTGCTCGTCGATAGATGATTCTTTTCCTCTCTGCGCTAATTTTTCATTCTCTCCTCCGTTATTTTTGTTGCACAAGAAAAGCGGGCCTATGTGCCACGCCTTTATCCCCATTATATTCTTGTAATGATCGGCATAATCAGATTCGAGCTCGTGGAAGCTGTTGATTAAAACTCCGTAGCTTCTCTCATCAGACTCTCTCATTTGTTGCCTCAACTTTGAGAAATCATCTTCATCTTCGTTCAGTTGATGTGGAGCCATTTGTGACCTCACGAACGTCAGCTTATGTGGGAGATTAGGCAGGACGAAAGGCTCGGAATCGGACGACACGTTTTTATAAGGTTTGTGGATTTCCATTTGCTCCACAGCGCACAGAGCGAAACAGCTAATCCCGAGGAAGACCAATCTTGGGATGCCTAGTTTGGCTGCAAAATTGAGTGTCCATGGCATAAAACCGTCCGAAACAAGACAGTTGGGATTTAGCTCATGCAAGAGTTTTTCGACCGGTTCTTGGAGCAAGGACACGGCTTGGAAAAACTGTGACAGCATATCAGGAGTGGACACTTGGTCAAGGCTTAGTATATTTTTGGGCAACGAGGATTTTTCGGGTGGGAAATCGATAATGCTCAAGCCGATATCATGTCCCGATTCTCGGGCTTTATTGATTGAGTGGGCAAAAGATGGAGTTGCGATGATGGTTGTCTTTAGGCCTCTTGAGGTGAAAAGCTTGGCCATGTCCAATGTTGGGATCATGTGGCCATGAGCCATTAATGGAAGAAAGACAATATGTAGATGTCCCATTTTTTTTTTTTCAAAGTGTAATGGAATTTTGATGTGAATTAAGAAATTATGGGAATTCAAGAAATGGAAGTGAGAGATGTGTGATGAGAGGATCTGAAAGTGTTGGATTTATAGAGTGCTGTGAGAAGAACTTTGAAGAGTTTCTATTGGAAAGAAGGAATAAATGAAGGCAGATTTGGACTTATTTTTTAAAAGAAAATTTTTTCATATCAATCATCACTTAACTCATTTTTCAACTAATTTCGCAATTCACGCATTTATATATTTATAACAATCAATCATATTCATATTTTATTATTTTAGATGAGATTAGTTTTTTTATCAATTGTATGTTTAATCTGTATGTTTAATCTCATATTTAATTACATTTTCAAAATTAAAATCTTTATTTTTTCAATATTTATTTTATAAGGGAGAAAGGATCAGTGGATATTGGAAACAGAAGCTTTACTGAAGTAATTGCTGAGCACTAGCTGGCGTCAGTTAATTTTCTAGAATCTCAAGTCGAAACCAAAAGAAAGAAGTTAGCTTAGCACTTTGCCACTCTTTTTAGTACATCGTTTGGTGCGTGGTCTGGTAGACTAACAGCGGTCAAAGGTTGTTGGCTCTTAAGGTCATTGTTCAATCGACCATTATCAATGCACATTCCAAATCAGTCTTTACCATAATCATGAAAAGATACTATTGTCTGGATACAATATTTGATTTTGGCGAACAATTTGTTATGCCAGCTTGATGGGTTGATTCGTTAGGTTATTTGATACTGACCCGATCTTATAATGTATTGGTTTTTGTAATATGATATATTGATTTTTCATAAATTACTGACCGTAATATGATGTATTATGATGTATTAATACTATAATGTATTGGTTTTTTACTATAATGTATTGGTTTTTGTAATATGATGTATTAGTATAAGATTTTGGTTTAACGGATGATCCGTTAGTTCGGCCTAACAAGAGTGCTTCCCTTTAATTTTATGTTCGTGACTTTCCGAAATTTTCGGTATGTGTAATGATCCATTTTTTAAATTTTAGTATTTCGGTATTTTATGTTAAAAATGTTTCGATATTTCAATACATACTTTACAATATTGGTATTTTTTATTAAGAGATATTATTTTATTTGATATTATATTGTTTGATTCTTGTATTAATTATTTTATTATCTTTAGTATATTATATATTATATTATTTGATTCTTGTATTTATTGTATCTTGTATAAATACCTCATTTGTAATGATAATGTTAACCAATTCATGCTATCATTTTATTCTTACATGGTATCGAGCTTCTAGGATTTTTCGTCACACCCTACAACAGGCACCTTTTTTTTTTCTTTTTCCTTCCCACGCCTGTATTTTTTTTCCCATCAAAATGGCTGCGATACCGGACGTAGTCTCAATCAACGCTTCTGCGCAAATTCCATTAAAGTTTGATTCAACCAACTACACTTTTTGGAGGTTTCAATTCGAGTCGCTACTTGCCGGCTATGAATTGACTGGCTACATCGATGGTACCCTGCCCTGCCCACCTCCATCCACTATAACCGGAACAACATCAACACCGAACCCGAGATATTCGCTTTGGGTTCGCCAGGACAAGCTCCTCCTCTCGACAATCATTAGATCGCTCACGCCATCGCTAATCCCTTTCATTTCCACAGCCATAGACGACCGTACGCGCGTAGGAAGAATATCGGTAGAGGGACCGGTAGCTCAAGCAATGTAATTGATCTCACGGACGAACCGATCAGCAACAACACATTGCCATCGGATATATGTTTATTTTATTGTGCTTCTGATATCACTCCTATGAATATTACCATCGTTGTCAACATCGGTCTTCCAGTATGATATATTTAATTACTTCGCAGAGTATTGGGATATTGTAGATGCGAGCTATCGTTGTAGGTTTTGCGGTGCGATATTTTGGTACGAGGAGAGGTCGAGGTCCCAGAATAACACAACGAATTCAGACTACAATGGGTGTTGTAGTCGCGGCATCATTGACCTCCCTCGATTGATGGAGCCACCTGCGTTTCTCCATGAACTGTTGCATGGAACCAATAGTGCAAGCAAACACTTTTAGGATAACACCAGATCGTATAACAGTATGTTCTGTTTTACGTCCATGGGGGGGAAGATTGACAATGATGTAAATAAAGGAGGTGGTCCTCCCATTTTCAGAATACACGGTCAGAACTACCACCTGATTGGTGGTCTATTGCCTGAAAATGGTGGAACCCCTAAGTTTGCACAGCTTTATGTGTATGATACGGAACATGAAGTTTCTCACTGGATGAATTCAGTGATGTTTGTTGCGTCAATAATAATTATAATATTTTCTAATTGTGAAGGTCTTGATATTTTATACAGCATGGCTTATATTTAATGAAACGTCTTTTGTGCCGCCGATTGTGTTGTGACGTAGGCAAGTAGGATTGGCTAATAACCCGCGTGAAGAGATTGTCGACGGGCTGAAGCAAATGTTGGACGACCATAACAAACTTGTGAAGACGTTCAGAATGGTAAAGGATAAAATGCAAGAGTGTGGTCATACCGATGTTCGGGTGCGTCATATTGGCAAGAGGACCAATAACAGGGACGATCGTACACGTAATCTTCCCACTTGAAACGAAGTTGCCGTGTTGGTTGTCGGTGAGTTTGATGCAGCTCTGGGGGATAGGGACATAGTGGTTGAATCTCGCAGTGGTTTCTTGCGGAGGATAAATGAGCTGAATAGGTCGTATTTGGCCTTGCAGTATCCTCTGTTGTTACCTTATGGGGAGGAGGGTTACACAGAGAAGATCCCGTTTACTGAGAGAAAGAAGAAAACTGAGAAGGGATGGAAGTATATTAGCGCCCGTGAATACTTTGCATTCAGGCTTCATGAGAGGGAGGACGAGCCCTCTACTATTCTTTCGTCCAGACGATTATTTCAGCAATTTATCATGGATGCGTACACCATGGTCGAGACGGCTAGATTAAAGTATATTCGATTTATCAGAAGAAACTTCAGTGTGAGATGTACAGGGGTTTGGCTGATGCTGTCATGCGCGGTGATGCTGATCCGTTTGCTCGGGGCAAGCGTATTATATTGCCATCTAGCTTTACCGGTAGAGCCCGCTTCATGATACAAAACTATCAAGATGCGATGGCCATATGCCGCAAGTTTGGTTATCCGGATTTGTTCTTAACGTTCACGTGCAACCTAAGTTAGCCCGAGATTGTTCGTTTCTTAGTTGCACGTAATCTTAGAACCGAGGATAGGCCGGACATCGTCTGTAGAATTTTTAAGGCAAAGTTGGACGAGCTAATAGAAGATCTTCGACAGAATCAAATATTCAGGCAGGCCGTTGCAAGTGAGTAGAAGATTACCTTTTTCTATTACCGTGTTGTTTATTAATATATATCTGTGTTTATCTTTAAATTGTCCATTATAATATGTATTTATTTTTCTTTAAAATGCGTGCAGTTGTGTACACGATAGAGTTTCAGAAGCATGGGTTGCCGCATGCTCACATATTGTTGTTCCTGGTGAAAGAAGCCAAGTATCCGACTCCTGTGGATATAGATAGGATGATTTCGGCCGAAATACCCGATGAGGCATCCGACCCCACGTACTATGAAGACGTGAAAAAACACATGATGTACGGACCGTGCGGTGTTGTAAAGAAAAACTCCCCGTGCATGGTTGAGAGGCGGTGCACGAAGCATTTCCCGAAACAGTACGTGGAGGCTACGTTGATTGACGATGAGGGTTATCCGCGTTACAGGCGTAGGGATAATGGGAGAACGCTGGAAAAGGGTGGTGTCCCCCTGGACAATATATATGTTGTCCCTCATAATCGTCGACTGTTGATGAAATGCGGTGCACACATCAATGTGGAGTGGTGCAACCATTCGATGTCTATCAAGTATATGTTCAAGTATGTCAACAAAGGACACGATTGTGTGACCGCCGCTTTCTATCAAAGAGCTGTCTATGGTAATTCTGAAAAACCCGTTGACGAAGTGAACATGTACTATGACTGCAGGTATGTTTCTTCGTGTGAGGCGGCATGGAGGTTGTAAGGTTTCGATTTGCAGTATAAGTACCCTCCGGTCACGCGTCTCAGCTTTCATATGGAGAACGAACAGAGCATTGTTTATGAAAAGGACGAGGATATTGAGGATGTGCTGAATAAAAAACAGTGAAGGAGAGCATGTTCCTTGAATGGATGGAGGCGAATAAGATATGTCCTCAGGCGAGACTTCTGACGTATGCAGAGGCACCCTCCGAGTTTGTATGAGATAGGTATGCGAGGAAGTGGAGGCCCAGGAAACAAGTTTCGTGTGTTGGTAGGTTGTATTATGTTCCCCCAGGCTGTGGGGATAATTACTACCTGAGGTGCTTGCTTACTGTTGTCCGCGGAKVTACTTGYTATGYARAYTATAGRAAGYACGATGGTGTTCAGCATGCGTCGTACCGTGAGGCATGTTATGCACGTGGTTTGTTGGAAGACGATAGGGAGTACGTTGATGGCATCGCCGAAGCAAGTGAGTGGGCCTCCGCTCAATCTCTCAGGCGTCTTTTTGTGTCGCTGCTGTCGGCTGATACTCTTGCTAGGCCCGAGGAAGTTTGGGACAAGAGTTGGCAGTTTCTGTCAGAGGATGTGCTCTACAGGCAACGTCGGATTTTTCAGAATCTAGGTATTCCCACGTGGTGCAGCGTAATGAATCGTGATTATAATTAACTAAATTTACTCTATTAGTTATAGTTATTGTGTTTGAGTGTGCTATGACCTAAACGTTTGTTGTTACTTGGCAGAACTGAATTTGAGTGAGTCTCAACTAAAGGACTTAACTTTGGTAGAGATTGAGAAATTACTGAGACGTCAATGGAAGAGCCTGCGCGATTATGATTCCATGCCGTTTCCGGAGAACGAGGGTAGCAGTGTTAGTCACAGTAGATTGATCTAGGATGAGTTGAACTATGATCGTAACGCGTTGTTCACTGAGCATGCCGAACTTCTCTCGAAAATGACGAGTGAGCAGAAGGGTGTGTACTCCAAGATAATGATTGGGGTCGAGTCCGATGGTGGTGCTATGTTCTTCGTGTATGGCTATGGAGGTACGGGAAAAACGTACCTGTGGAGAACTCTGTCCGCTGGGTTGAGGTTTGAGGGTCATATCGTGCTGAATGTGGCATCGAGCGGCATAGCTTCTCTGCTTTTGCCTGGTGGAAGGACCGCGCACTCCTGGTTCGGTATCCCTCTGAATCCGCACGAAGGGTCAGATTGTAATATTAAGAAAGGCACCCCGCTTGCGGAGTTGGTGATTCGTTGCAAACTCATAATATGGGACGAGGCTCCGATGATGCACAAGCATTGCTTCGAGGCTGTTGAGAAGAGCTTGCAGGATATAATGGAGGATGTAGATTCGGCCAACAGGCACAGGCCATTTGGTGGAAAGACCGTTGTGTTTGGTGGAGACTTTCGTCAGATATTGCCCGTTGTCCCCAAGGTCAGCCGGCAGGACATAGTCAATGCTGCTATCAATGCGTCCAGCATGTGGAGGCACTGCACTGTGTTGAGACTTACTCAGAACATGAGGCTCCGGAGTCTTGATGATGGACAAGAACGTGCTGAGTTGGAGGAGTTCTCCGATTGGATTGCCAGCATTAGAGATGGAAAGATAAGAGGACCGAATGACGGTTGTGCTGCAATAGAAGTTCCTGATGATATCCTCCTCCGATATTCGGGCGACCCCATTGCGGCTATTGTTGAGGATATATATCCGATGTTTAGGGACTCTATTGATGACCCGATGTTCCTGAAGGATAGGTCCATATTGGCCCCGACTCTCGATGTGTGGACTCTGTTAACGAGTACATGAACACTTTGAACTCGAGCGAGGGGTGAACCTATCTGAGTTCGGACAGTGCCTGCAAATCCGACGGTGGGAGTGATTTTTTGAGTGATTTGCACACGCCCGAATTCTTGAATGGTATAAAGTGTTGTGGGGTGCCCAATCACGAGCTGCATCTGAAGGTGGGGACGCCTGTTATATTGTTGAGGAACATAGACCACTCAATGGGATTGTGCAATGGGACGAGATTGGTTGTTACGAGACTTTCCACTCATGTCCTTGAATGCAAAATTCTAACCGGTGCAAAGGCGGGAGAAAAAATGTTGCTTCCCCAGATGAGTCTAACACCTTCCGATGTTAGGATACCTTTCAAGTTTCAAAGAAGGCAATTCCCACTCATGATTTCATATGCGATGACGATAAATAAGAGTCAGGGTCAATCGCTCTCGAACGTCGGCCTTTATCTGAAGAATCCCGTGTTCAGTCATGGTCAGTTATATGTTGTCATGTCGCGTGTCACCCATCTAAAGGGATTGAAGATATTAGTTTGTGGTGATGACGATTCGGGATCGAACATGACCAATAATGTGGTGTATAAAGAAGTATTCACGAACGTATGAACTTAACGTTCATGTACGTAGTGTGGATTCGATCTATAATTTATCAAGTGTGGATCTTTTAGTTATTTCTCTGAATATCTACCTCTATATTTATTTATTTCTTCACATATTAAATAATAATAAAAATAATATTAACACAACTTGTATTTCTATATTTAACTTTCTGCCCCGTGCATCGCACGGGTGAAAAAGAAACTAGTTACATTTAAACCTTTCTTTAGTAATGGCTAATTACTAAAATTATTCATCCTAATTGATCTTCATGTGTAAAAGTCAAGGATAATATATTTTGATGAATTATAAACTTAATTACTACCAAATCTAAGCATCTATTTTTGAATAAAAAGATTTATTTTCTTAAAATACCGGCCATTAATTATTTATCTTTAATTTCAAAAATTATAAAATATCTTTAATTCTCAAATTACGCTAAGAATCCGTTCTTCCTTAAACGATATTTTCATATAATTAATTATTTCATATAAATTATTTTTATTCCTTAAACAGATTTCCTTATTAATAATAATATATTTTCATATAATTGATTATGTTACATTCGGAATAAGGAAACAAAAATCAGTACAGAATCTGTTTTTGAAGATATTTCAAAAAATATATCCTAATAACGATTGCTGCTAAAGTTAAGGAAAAACTCCAGCTTTATTCGAAATAAGGAAAAACACAAAAAAGAAAAAAAAAATCAGTACAGATAAAAAAGAAAATTGATTCCAGAACTTATGGCGTGAAATCATAAATTTGAAGATCTTTCGAAAAATATATCCTAATAACTAAAACAGTTATGCATTACCCATAAACAGAAGAAGTAAGAAACACAAATTGAGAAACATATATATTGTCTTTAACATGTCACCAGGGCCGACCCATGCCACAGTTTCCTATTGCAATTCTAGTATAGTTTACAGACTTAAATTGCATGTTCAATGATATTTGAATGCATCTCACCCCATTTAAGAAGATGGTAAAAATCTACCATAAAGGATCTGATATACAGAGTTTATGGCTCAGCAAGGTACAGAAAAAATAGCATAAGATAATTCTAAAGTTGTTGAAACTCCATATTCATCATCAAAGTGATTGAATAGACATCAACATAATGGCTACATATTATCAATTTTGCTGTCAAAACCCAAAAGATATGTTACTCGTAATATATTACGGAAGATCATCAATCCAACCACAGTGAAAAACCCCAAAAAAAATATATTAATACGGCAATTTTGATTCAAATCTTTCATTAAAAAATAAAAAAAGCAATTTCGATTCAAATACTACAATATCGAATTCCACAGATCTAAACAAATCCAAGAAAACCCATTAATAGAAATAAAATAAAATAAAATAAAAATTAAGCAAAAAAAAAAAGAAAGAAACTTAACCTTGCAATAAGTGGTGCCATTGGCTCAATAAAACCCACAAAATATTATTGAATTTCTGCCAAACTTCATGCACAAAATCCATAAGATTCGTACCGAAATTAAAAAAAAAAAGAAGAAGAAGAAGAAGAAGTTTTGTAATACAATTAAAATGAAAGAAGATCGACCTTGAATGAAATCGGCCAATCCAAGATAGTGCATAATACGACCAATCCAAGATAATCTAAGATTTTTTTTCTTCATTAATTGATGCGTATCAATTAATTAGTGGCAAGAGGTTTTTTGGTAGGTATATATTTATGGGGCATTGACCATATACTCCTATAGGTAAATATATCATCCCAAATAATCAATTGGTATTTTAATTTACCATTTAATCCAAAATAATACATAAGATTACTAATTTAACCTTATTAACCTTTTTTTTTCAATTTTTTTTCTTTCAAATTTAATTCAACCAAAATTCATATTATTTTATACTTATTTCATACTATCCACCATTCAACCAAAAATCCATACTACTTCATATTAATTTCATACTACCCACCATTCAACCAAAATCCATACTACTTCATATTAAGTTTCATAATACTACCTACCATTCAACTAAGAATCCATACTACTTCATATTAATTTCATACTACCCACCATTCAACCAAAATCCATACTACTTCATATTTAGTTTCATACTACCCGCCGCCGCTAGTAGAATCTCATACACATCGTAAAATTTCATACTAATATTCCTTTAGAATTTAGAAATTACATACTTCTAGTCACGTACAAAACAAAATTTAATACTATTCATTTAAAAATATATATAATTTCATACTACATTGTGAATTTAAAACTACATCTTCGAGTTATTTTATGGAATATGTCATAGTTATTTTAAGAGTAGTATGTAATATGTAACAAGTGTTAGGACAAGCATGCCTTCTTAAACTTGATAGTTGTTCATTAAAACAAAGAAAATATTCTCAGTTTTGATGTCTTTTTTTTTCTTTTTCTTTTGAAGTCGGGTTGTCAGCAAAATGAAAGCTATTAATAATAAATGACCTCTGAAAACCTTATATTATGATGTTTTTAGAATTAAAGAAGATAATATTTTGAAAGTTTTATTCTCATTTTCCATGAATATATAAACACATCTTTCAAACATCAAAGGTTCTTTAATGATTAAATTTTTTAAATCATATGCTGATTTTCTTGAAATACTACAAATTACTTCTCGAAACAATCTCTGTTACAAGAGAGCACATTTGTTTCAGATTTGAATAACAAATGCCTTGTTTTTTTTTGTTTTTTTTGTTTTTGTAAATTAGTGTTAATCTTAACCTTTCTAATTTGGCTCAAGTCCACTGATCTAAGTGTCCACAAACACCTACATACAGTAGCTACATTCACACCTACTATATTTTAACTATAATTATAAACTCAGAAACAACATTGCATAATATCTTATATGGTCTAACAAACATAAAAAACAAATGTGGCAAAAAAAGAATATAAAAAACAAATGTTGCTTATCATACAGTACTACAACAAACTATTAGTAGTCCATATCCCAGACATTTACACACCAAAGTTAACATCTTCGCTCCATTTTGCATCCTCAAAAAAAAAAAACGAAGGAAGAATTTCAAAACATGTATTCCAGACCACTATCTTTGCCAACATAAAACTAGAAACGGCAAAATCTAAGTTTACCCTTATTAAATCCAGAATGATGAGACCTAACCCGAATCTGAAACCCTCGAACTGAATGCCTGAATTTGAAACCCAAACACAAGACCGGTATTTTTGGAGTCCAGACCCGATTCGTGTCGCTCCGTCATCCCATCTGCTATAGCTCGACGGCCCATCATAGCTTTTTGTGCGCACGTGTGTGTGTGGTGTTGCATGAAGGGATTAGGGATCTTCGACTTGGAGACCTAACCCGGATCTAAAAACCCTCGAACCGAATGCCTGAATTTGAAATCCGAACACAAGGCCGTTATTTTTCGAGCCCAGATCCGCAGAAAATTGAACACTCTGAGTGAAACTCAAAACGAAACCAATCGCCACCATCCTGATTTGTGTGTGTGGTGTCGATAAAGGGATTAGGGATCTGTGAGATGATTTGGATATAAATTTGTGAGAGAGTTTAAATGAGGTTTTTTGTTTACTGCTAAGGAGAGAATGGGGGTAAGATAAATAAATAGTAAAATAGAGAAAGAAGATGCAAGAAAAGGAGAAGAGAGAGGGGTGGGATTTTTAGACAATTTATATCATGATTTTTGATTGAATGGTAAATATTTGATTTAAATGTGATGAATATTAATTAGGTAATTATATGGTAATTAGGTGATATTTATGTGTATCAAATGGGAATTTCACCTATATTTAAACTTTATTAATTTACAGCCGATTGAAATGTAATTATATTTATAATATAATTAGCGGTTATTTAGTGTTATTACAAAATATTAGGAAATTTCACAAAATATTAGAAAATATAATTGCACTATTAGGGGGAGTTTAAATCTCTATTTACATTTCCTATTCTATTACTATATTACAAAACATACCGTTGAAATGAACTCATTTATAATAAAATTAGCGGTTATTTAGTGGTATTACAAAATATTAAGAAATATAATTGCACCATTACGGGGGATTTTAAATCTCTGTTTATAGTTCTTATTCTATTCAAACTAAATTACAAGACAACTAGTTGAAATGCGAATAACAATGAATTAAATAAATAATAAGAAATTATGTGATGAACAATACTTAAAATAAGTAACGTAATTATATTATGATTTTAAAAACACAAACCGATATGCAAGGAAAAAAGAAAAGATTTTAGGGGTAAGAGGTATTATAATAGAATTATATCTCAAAATAACTTGGTACTTGATTAATTAATATATATACTTTATTTAAGGAAAACATAATGGAGATATCAATTATTAATTTGATTGACATCTAGATATTCACTACAAAAAAATCCGGCAATCCTGACGGCCAAATCCGTCAGGATTCCATCAGTATATCAAATACTGACGGCCTCCTGACGGATTATGGCCGCCAGTATATTTGCGGTCAGGATTGTAGCATCCTGACGGTATTTGTAACCCGCCAGGAATGCCGACGGTTTTCGTTGACGGCTTGTACCGCTAGGAAATGCCCGCCAGTATTCCTGTCGGGTTGTACCCGCCAGGAATATCTGATGCTTTCCTGGAGGCTAGACTGTCACCATTCCTGGCGGGTTTACTCGCCAAGATTTACTGGCGGGTTTAGCCGCCAGGATTTACTGGCGGTTGTTCCCGCCAGGTTTTACTGGCGGGCCAGCCGCCAGCATTAATAAACAAATGAAATAATTAATATTAATTAATAATTAAATTAAAAATAATAGACAAATAAAATTTTAGAGATAATTCAAAATAAATAATCCACTAATAGAAAAATGAAAACAGTAAGCCTGTGTAGATTCTGCAGTATACTTGTCTATAAAGAGCGCACACAACACCCGTACAGAGATTGTCCTCCTCAAACGCCCTCCCCATGCCGGCTCCAAACATCTATAATTCAGACAAGGTATTTGGAGCAGACATGGTGAGGGTGGTCGAGGATAGCGATGACCTGTATTCGAGTGCTGTGTGCCTCTTTTTAGACAACGTGTCTACTTCAGAATCTACCTAGTTAGAATTAATCTTGTATTAGGGTTTATCATTAGATTATTAGGGTTTGCTTTCAAATTTAGGGTTTATTCACCCATTATATTGTGTATATATTGTTCATGCATGGGAGGCCGTGGTGATCGGCCGGGGTTTTAAAAAAATTTGTATATATATTGTTCATGCATGGGAGGCCGTGGTGATCGGCCGGGGTTTAAAAAAAATTTGTATATATATTGTTCATGCATGGGAGGCCTTGGTGAA
>BMAC01000089.1:1239998-1262307 GCA_014905375.1 Phtheirospermum japonicum
AATTTTGATTTTCTTACCAGTTTGGTTTTCAATTAAAGTTTTCCAAGACTTAAATTTTTCAAACACATCAGATTTATGTTTTAAAAGAAAAACCCAAACTTTTCTAGAGAAATCATCAATCACAGATAGGAAATAACTACTTCCACCTTGGGTGGGTTATCTAGCTGGACCCCACACATCAGCATGCAAATATTCAAGTATTTCAGTGCATTTAGACTTATTGGGATAGGGGGAAATAGGGAATTGCACTTTATGTTGCTTTCCTAACACGCAAGAGTCACAGAACGGCATACAGGACAGTTTATCATTACCAAAACAGCCAGATTTATGCAAAATGTCAAGACCCTTACCACTCATATGACCTAACCGCTTATGCCACAAATCGGTTTTTTCCACTTGGACAGCATTAACAGAATTAGCAAAAGCATTAGATTCAGCAACACAAACATATAAATTATTTCGTTTGACATCTTTGAAAATCACAAGAGAACCTTTCAAAATTTTCATCAAACCCTTCCCCCAACGACCCTCATACCCATCATCTTCCAATGCAGCACATGAAATCAAATTATTGCACAAATCGGGCACATGTCTAACATTTTTCAAAGTCACACCATAACCGAAATCAAATATCAAACAGACATCACCAACACCAGCAACTTGACACTTCTTCTCATTAGCCATAGACACAGACCCATGCGACACTTCCTTATAGTTTGAAAATAAACTTCTAAATGGAGTCATATGAAATGTGCAAGCAGAATCAACAAGCCACTCATTTTMGCATGCAGAAAACGACGACACAGAATTCACAACATCAAYAGTTTCAATGACCATATAGACATCACCATTATTTTCACTACTCGAAGCCATATTAGCCTGGTTATTTTGCTGGTTTTTGAAATTTTGATTTTTATTTTTCTTAGGCAAAGGACACTCACGAATGTAATGACCCGATTCACCACAATTATAAAATTTCCGGTTCTTAGGCCTAGACTGAGACCTAGACTTACTTTTGCCTTTCTTTTTGTAAAAGGTTTGGTTATTTTGGTCGGAGGAAGATTTTTGGTTTTGAAAGCGGCTTCGAGATCTTCCTCCAACAAAATTAACCTCATCGGAACTCCTAGACCCTCTATTGGTTTTCAAATCCAATTCCTTGCTTTTTATACCATTAACAACAGTTTCAAGACTCACATTATCACGACCATACTTAATGGCAGATTTAACATCAGAGTAAGAGTCAGGTATAGCATTTAGGAGAACAATAGGAGTGTAATCATCAATATGTTTATCACCGGTTTGTTTAATATCTTGCACAAGTTTTGTAAATTCATCAAGGTTATCATCAACATCTCGAAACAAATCAAGTTTAAAGCGAAAAAAATTTTCAAGCAGAAACAGCTTGTTCGGCAAAGAGGTTTCGGTATATAACTCCTCAAGTTTTTCCCATAACTCATTTGCCGTATCAAGTTTACCAACTTTACGCAAAACAGAATCAGACAAACTTAAAATAATCGAAGAGTAAGCATACTCATCCATTTCAAGATTTTTTTCTGTAATTTCTCCCAAAAACCACTTATCGCTTTGAAAACCTTTTGCTGAATTAAAATCCCTTTCATTTTCTGTTGCCAAATGGAAAAATCTGTTTTACCGTTAAACGGAGGTAAGTTAAAAGCAGACGTCGAAGACATTTTTGAAAAACACACAAGTTTTTGAAAAATTAGAGACACCCAACAGCAAGTTACACACAGCAACAATTGACAGAAGAGTGCAAGCACGTAAGCAAATAACTTAACCAACAGATCACACAAAGTAAATACGTCACAGAGACGAAAGCAGATTAGATACAAAACAGCATGACAACTTAGACCCCAGCAATGCCTCAACCAGCTAATAACAATAATAGAATTAGGCAGATTAACACAAAACAGCACAAAGCAACATATGATAACTCTGACCCCGGCAATGCCTCAACCAGTTAATAACAATAATAGAATTAGGCAGATTAACACAAAACAGCACAAAGCAACATATGATAACTCTGACCCCGGCAATGCCTCAACCAATTAAGAACATACGACCAGCGATATTAAACAACACAAATTAAAGCGAGGGGTCAAGCAAAATAATACCAGAGCGGGGGCTCTAGGTAGCCCCAATTCACCGGAGCGTCGGACGGCCGTCTACGCTCTGATACCACTGTTGGGTGCGTAGCCGACCGTCGAACGACTCATGGCTGATCGGGTTTATGAGCGCAGCGGAACGCCAAGGGGCAGAGTTGTCCTTTTCGATTTTCGTCAATCTTGTTGAGGGCCCGGACAGCAATTTGCTACTGTCCGTAATTAGCCCAGCAAGTACCTTGTCGCCTTTGGCCCGGCCTGAACGCAGCAGCTCGGTTTTCAGCTCCAGCCCGCAGTAATAGGGTGCAGTACCCCTCGTCTACTATCTGATTCTCGAATAGGTACCTGTAGACAATAAACAATGAATTAGAGACGGGAGAGAGAGCGGGTGAGCAAGAAAAACAAAGAAGGAACCAATAAATTAACACAATCGACAGAGTTAATAAAGGGACGAGAAAACCCCCTTCTCGTCGTAGTCGCCGGAACGGGCAGAATGTGGATTGGAGAAACCCTCCGGCTCAGATCTCCAACATAAGCGGCCCCCTTTCTTTTCACGACAGTAAACCGGGTCCCCGGATTCCCACAACCGCCGCCGGCAGCCGCTGGTAGCACCTCGGACAACGACCCAAGGCGGCGCACCCGGAACCCCCGTTGACTCGTAACCACAGCACCACTCTCACACGATTCTCACTCTCACACTGATCACGTTATCTTCGCTGACAGATTCTAATTTTTCCGGCGAGGGGAAACAACCAGAGGTGAAGACCAAAGAACAAGAGAGAGATGGAGAAGGCTGTCGAAGAGAGAGAGTGCAGAAAGTCGGAGTGAGCAGTTAGGGTTTCGAGTTAGGGGTTATAAGGGGTGGACAACGGTCCAGATCGAAAACCTAAGATGGGCGGCCAAGATTAAGTCGTAGGCGTGTCCGGATCGCCCGACCCGGTTGAGTTGGGTCGTGGTTTTTTGGGCTGCCAGCGTGGGCTGCAGTAATGGGCCGGGAATAGCAAATGGAATTAGGGACATGAGTTGGGCCATTATTCTTAACAGGTCTCTTCTAATCAAAATGCTTAAGACATTGAGTCCCTTAGCTCACAATTCAAATTAAAATAATCATAATAATGGTTAAAAATCCAAACAAACTACTCTATTTGAAACTTTGAAAAAATTAGGCCAGCTCAACAGTTCATATATTCGGGATCTTTTAATCACAGTTCATAAAATCTCGTGAAAATGTAAATGAAATTATTTGTTTTCTATAGCAAATCAATGGTTGATCTAAAATCTAAAAAAATTGTTTCAAATCAAGAAATTAAATACTCACATGAATTATATTCGATTGGCAGCGGTGACGCAGTGAAAGAGAGTTGTAGAATCTTCGACGCCATCTTCATCAGCCTCCTTTCCCCCCATTTATTCTTCCTCAGACTGCAACAGATAATTTAGATCGCACAATTAAAAATAAAAACTGATGTGGACCAAAATATTCGTACGTAATATTATGTGATATATGTGGGTATTTGTGGAAGGCGACCTCATTTCTAGGAGAGGGTGTGCCTCCTGAAAGATGGGCGAGCTGTATTATGTATTTGAGAAGTGAACGAGCCGAAGGCTGTTCCTCAATATTATGCCCTTGAGAGGTGAACGAGCTGAAGGCTGTTCCTCAAAAGTGGGCGAGCTGATGTGTCTGGAGTAGCAACCTGTAGTATGAGGATGAGTTCTCATATAGGGTCGTGATCTCTGATGGGTTGGGCTGAGTATTTGAGCCTGATTGAAAGTTTAATATGTATATGGGCCTGGTGGGCTATAGCCTATATGCCCAGGCTTATTTCGATAATATATATTAAGAAGTTTCATATTTATGGAAACTTATCATATGGGAAGAGTCCTAATTGAAAGTCGGTGAAAGAGTCACGGTATGAATGGAATTCTGATTATGAAAGGTAACCCTAGATAGTGGAGGATTTCTCCTATCTCTATAAAAGGGGCTTTTGTCTCTTATTTTGTATCATTATCATGCTATTATTGTGATTTCACCGTATTATTGAGAGAGAGGAGTGTGTTTTTCGCTTATTAACTTAAGCGTCGGAGGGCCTTAACGGGCTCGAAATCCAGTCCGTTCTAGGCTTTATTTTGCAGGATCTGCAAGGTTGCTGCGACGATTGTGGAGGACATTCGAGGTCGCTGAAACAAGTTTCATCATCAATTCAGGTCGCTGATCTCTATTTTGAGGTTAGTACCGTCTTTATTTGGTAGTTCAACTTATCAAAAACAAATCTCATTAGAGCAGAAATTACTTAGAATGGTGTTAAAAATAGAACTCTAGAATGATGTTGTGCATCTTCTCAATATTAGAACTCGCCAATTTGATTTTATTAATTGGGGAAAAGATTGTAACCATCCTGTACTATACGCGTTTTTTGAGTTTGCATCCTAACGTTTTTTTTGTAATTTAATGCATCCTGTACTTCAAAAAATTTTGAAAGTGCATCCTCCGACCAACCAACTCGCCCAAACTTGTCGAAACTCACCTAGTCTCGCGAGTGAGATTGCATATTTTCAAACCCGTATACTATATGTGAGTTCCGGTAAATTTATTATTTATTTAAAACTAGTTTCGGCATATTTTATTAAATATTTTATTAAATATGCAAAAATTACCGAATTTATTACTAAATAAATAATAAATTTTATTTATTTAATAAAACTAGTTCCGGTAAACGTTAGGATAAAATATGGTTTGCATATTTATTTAATAAATTCTAGTTTTTATTTAATAAAACTAGTTTTTTCTAAATTTTGTATAGTATAGGATGCACTTTCAAAATTTTGTATAGAACAGGGTGCATTAAATTACAAAAAAAATGTTAGGATGCAAACTCAAAAAACGCGTATAATATAGGATGGTTACAATCTTTTCCCCATATTAATGTATACCAAAGATGTAAACTAAAAAAAAGCCAACTATAAAGTTTCGAGGTTAGCATATTCCGAAAATCCAGAAGAAAAGCGCATTGTACAAACTAAAAATAAAACAGAAAATTTATATTGAAAAAAATGCAGAAAAGATTATTTATACCAACCAAATTGATTACGTCTAGTGTCATCCATTGAAGATCAAATAACTTTGTGCCTATCATATACGTTTCCAAAAGAGCATGGATAATTAGGAAAACATTATTATTAATCAATTAAATTCAAGTTTTGGACTCGATCTAAAATAATGATATATGAATATGACAATTAGCATTATTGTTGACACGCGGACCTTAGTCTAAAAGCATTAGCAAGCTCGCATTATTACCTGATAACCCAAACATGTAAATATGAAGGAAAAATGTAATATATAAGGGTTGAAAATCTCAGATTCATAGAGTCAAATAAATGGTTATTCCAAAAATTGTAATAGAGCAATAGTAACCTTCAAAATGTTATTCCAAAAAAATTATTCAAACAATCGATAAATAAATTCGAATAAAAAAATAATTCAATTAATCTAAGTAATTTTCGAATGTTATTACACTGGGTTTTGTAAACCCAGCAATGAGTTTCATAATCCTGCTATGGGGTTAATTTAAATTCCCTATTCTTCCTTTTTAGGAAGACTTTACCACATTTGACATTTAAACAAACTTATATGAAATTTATTTTGCAAAAGCAAAGCTAAGGTGTTCAAATATATTCCAATTACCAGATATTGAATTCAATTCACGTAAATTATGTGTTTGTTATGCATTGTTCATTTGTAAGTATAAAATAATTTGGTTTGGCTCAACTAAAGTTTTGAGAATATAACATTGTGAATGATTTTCATTGAAAGAAATACAATTACCGTTACGAGATCAATGATATGACAAAAATGGGTTACTGATCTCTTAAGACAATGAACAATGATGACATTTTAAAGCATTAGTGCACTTTCTTACCAGGCCAAATGGTATCTACCGTGATAATGATCTTGTCTAACTTTCAAATTCCCAATAGTTACGTCCTTTTTTACGTGTCAAATTTTATGTCCCCGAAATACTTGACTAATTGACAGGCCAATATGATAAATGGATATTCATTCCTGTTATAACTGCTGTTTAAAGTTTATATTAAAAATTAAAAAATATTTAAGTCTTATATATTGTTAATCAATTAGTAATATTTTTAAATGAATTCTCTCACCTCAAAATTTGACACTTCATCTAGTTTTTAAAGTTTTTTCTCAACCGCAACTCATAAATATTTAAAAACAAAATATTTCAAGTTATCTTCTACTATCCAATCACTATATCCATATATATTTATATATATAAAACGATAATTATAAGAGTGTAGGAATTCTAATATAGAAATAAATATTCAAATATATTAGAAGTTCTATATTTTTAGAAATTACATATTTATAGAAATAAATGTTATATTACAAATTTATTATAATATATTAGAACTTTCATAATTTTAGTAATTATTACATACATACTTATTATAATATATTGGAAGTTCCATATTTTGAGATTTTTACTTATTACAACAAATTTACTATAATATATTAACAATATTCTATATTGGTAAATTAAAGTTATTTGCAATAATATAAGTATTTTTAACTAAATATATAAATATAAAAATATAATAATTATTTAATATTGATTTTATATCGGTACAATGCGACACGGGTAGAGAGTGTGTCATCTTTTTAGTTTTTCAAAGTGCGAAATTAATAATTATTAATAATTTTGATCTATATATTAAAATAATTTAATAATATATTAATTAATTAATAGAGATTAGACACGGGTTTATAGTGTGATATTTTTTAATTTTTTTAATTATGTAAGTAAAGTTATTAACGAATTTAAAAATATTAAAATAAAATATTATTTAATAAGTAAATAGATTAGAAATGTAAAAAGCATTGTTAGAATACACCCTTTGATTATATGTGTGTGTGTGTGAGAGAGAGAGAGAGAGAGAGAGAAACAAATTAAGTTTCTTTTATTTTGAATGAGGATAAATAATATCTAATTTTGTGAGTTTTTTTTTTAACTCCTAAAGTACAGGGCGAGGTATTAAAACTCAATAAAATTCTGGTAAATGTTAGTAATTTGCAAAATATGCATAATTTATATGAATTATTATTTAAAAAAAATATTGACATGTGAAACTAAAGATAATTTGTGGGATAACAAGTTTTTTATTTCTTTTCCTCTTCACCCATATAAGCATGTGTCGACACGTTAGACTATGTTTGGTCTAGGACTCACAATAACGGAATTGAGATTATTCTTAATCTTAATTCTCGTGTGTTTTATGACTCAAATTTTTTATACTTAATAAACAACTTATTGTACTTAACTTCACTCTCATCTCTTTCATCCGATCGTCATTAGATAATTATATATTATTAAATGCAATATAAAAATACAACTCTATTCATATGATTTGATATCAAATACAATATAAAAATGCATTTATTATCCACTTTTCAGATATAATTTGATATATACATTAAAAAATAAATGATTATAAATTACATAACAAATGATAAGTTTTACTATTTACAAAATTATTACTCCTTTCAAATCACAAACCAGAATAGAGCGGAATTAACAGGCATTCGAAGAGAATTCTTTTGTTTAGAGTCAATTTGTTATCCAAACGCCAGAATTGATAGCCTGGTTCAAGGTTAATTAATTTAAACAAAATTGTGGTAAAAATATCGAGCATTCAACCAATCAATATTTATAATTAAAGCTTGGAGCAAAGAGGCCCTAAATGAATGGATGCAAAATGGATACACAAATTAGACAACAAATCCGATACCATTTTAAATGCACTAAAATCATTCAAGTTTTTTTTGTTTTTGTTTTTTTATGGTATTCGATTATCTGACCTCTTCACAAAGAGATAATGTTGATATCACTTAGGTCAAATTTTCGTGATTCATTCAAGCTCAATTTTTTTAATGATCTTATAAATTGGTTTACAAATAAATTCACCCTCACCCACACATTCACGCAGAAGGATTTAATCTTTCGAATTCCTATCAAAATAAATGGGGTTTATTAAATAAATAATATATTTTTTATTCAAAATTATAAAAATAGTACACTTTAAAAATTCTTTACGTTTTTGGACCGGGACGCCTTTCCCAAGGGCGTCCCGAGTATTTTCTAGACGGTACATATACGTAACCGTTATAGAAAATGAACCCGGGACGCCATTCCCAAAGGCGTCCCGGGTGTAAACTGACATTTCTAAACTTTTGGGGCTGAAATGAAAAAAAAAACGGGGGGGGGGGGACGCCTTTGGGAGTGGCGTCCCGAGCTAAATTGCAAAATACGAATATTGTAACCCTAACCCATACATACTATCTATTTATATTAAGTTATTTTTGATTATTTAATTATTTATATTAATTTGTAGTTTATTTATAATATTTTAGATAAAATAAATAAACATATCATAATTATATCTAAAAATTACAAGAAATTTTATATCAAAATAAAAAATACGACAAGATCAAAATAAAACAAGAAATTTTACATCAAAAATAAAAAAATAAATAAAATTAAGATACAACAACAACGAAGATTAAATTAAAAATTATATTAGTTATTTTTGATTATTTAATTATTTATATTAATTTGTAATTTATTTATAATATTTTAGGTAAAATAAATAAGCATATCATAATTATATCTAAAAATTACAAGAAATTTTATATCAAAATAAAAAATACGACAAGATCAAAATAAAACAAGAAATTTTACATCGAAAATAAAAAAAATAAATAAAATTAAGATACAACAACAACGAAGATTAAATTATAAATTATATTAAGTTATTTTTGATTATTTAATTATTTATATTAATTTGTAATTTATTTATAATATTTTAGGTAAAATAAATAAACATATCAAAATTTATATTATTTCTTGTAATTTTTAATTTAATCTTCGTTGTTGTTGTATCTTAATTTTATTTATTTTGATATGTTTATTTATTTTACCTAAAATATTATAAATAAATTACAAATTAATATAAATAATTAAATAATCAAAAATAACTTAATATAAATAAATAGTATGTATGGGTTAGGGTTAGGATTAGGGTTACAACTCGTTTTTTTTTTTGCAATTTAAACCCGGGACGCCACTCCCAAAGGCGTCCCGCCCCCCCAGAATTTTTTTTTTTTCATTTGAGCCCAAAAATTGTATTTTCGAGCAAAAATACCCGAGACGCCCTTGGGAAAGGCGTCCCGGTCCAAAAACGTAAACATATTTGAAAGTGTGCTATTTTTATAATTTTGAATAAAAAATGAATTATTTATTTAATAAACCCAAATAAATGATGTTGACACCACTTGAACTAAGTTCATTCAAGCTTAATTTGAAATTATATATTCAAAACTAATAAGAATTGTCGATATCAATTTTATCGGCCTACCATTATCCGCATTACTGTAAATGAGTCGAATCGAGTTGAACGCAGCTTGTTTAAAATTTATCGAACTTCAATAATTATTTTAAAGCTTATTTAAATTTTAATTTGAGTCAAGTTCAAACGAGTCTTAATCGAGCTCGAGTAGTTTAATGTATATACAAATTTGTTTATTTTTGTATTTTGTTTTTTTTTTAATTAGCAAGCACGAGCTTTAGCAAAGCTTTGGTTTTTATGAAATGTAAAAATGTGTTAAAAATTGTTTGAAAACTTAAACAAACTGAGTTCATAGAATCTTTTAACGAACGAAGTCAAATTAACTATCGAATAACTTAGTTTGACTTTCCTCCCTAATCATGCAATGTATTTCAAAACTAATAAGAATTGTCAATATCAATTTCGTCGGCCTTGGTTGGTGATACCAATTACCACCATACGCATTACTGTAAATGAGTCGAATCCTGTTGAACGCAACTTGTTTGAAAATTTATTGAATTTT
This sequence comes from Phtheirospermum japonicum, assembly GCA_014905375.1. NCBI lineage: Eukaryota > Viridiplantae > Streptophyta > Magnoliopsida > Lamiales > Orobanchaceae > Phtheirospermum > Phtheirospermum japonicum. The sequence continues at coordinate 1,250,043 of BMAC01000089.1, forward strand.
AATAACTATTTTAGAGCTTGTTTGAATTTTAATTTGAGTCATGTTCGAACGAATATTAATCGAGTTTGAGTAGTTTGATGTATTTACATATATATTTTTTTTAAAATTTTGCTTTTTTGTTTACTTAGCAAGCACGAGCTCGAGCCAAGCTTTGGATTTTATGATATGTAAAAATATATTGAAAATTGTTCGAAAACTTTGACAAACTAATTTCATAGAAGCTTTTAACGAAAGAAGTCAAATTAACTATCGAATAACTTGGTTTGATTTTCCTCCCTAATCATGCAATGTATTTCAAATAATTGAATTCATTTTCTAAAATATTTTTCGATTCATTCTGAATTGTTTGGTAATACCATCGTAAAAAGGAAATTCATTAGCAATACAGATAATGGTATATCATACGTAATCTTGCTTGCTTGTTTGGTAATTTCAGATCATGTCAATAAACCCATGTCTTCAAAATTGGGATTCTCAATTTATTGCACTTCATCAGATGTGTATATAAAGCAAACCAGACACAAAAGTCCCATACTCATAAGCATATAGCACCATCTAATTCCTTAATTCAAGCCATTTTTCACTCCTAATTTCCCCAAATGCTAACACATGTCATTGTGCACTAAATAAATTCCAGTTGATCCCTGTTTTATTTTTGTCTATGCCCCCAGACAAAATAAACACAAAATCAAAGTCTTATTGGACTTTGCAATCAACTAATCAAGTATATTGCGCTTAAGAAAAAGTGATTTTTCAAATAGTTGATTTATTGACTATTTATTATCAATCAAGTCTTTCTGTCCAAATTGAATTTGTTGTGCTAATTTCAAGAATTAATAAACAGTTTGAAGGTAATTTTTATTTTCTTTTATCGTTTTCCATTTTTTTGTATGGTCTTCATCAATCAGTTGCCAATCAGTCGGTGGGTTTTTTTCTGGCTCCTCCAATCTGCATAAAATTGGGACCCAAAATTTAAATTTCTCATAATTTGCATATCAAGTCATTTCCCATTCTCCATCCCAAGCAAACCAAATAAAGTAAAAGCAAAAAAGAAAAAGTAAAAAGAAAATTTGAAAAAATAAATAAAAATAATATCGAGCGTACTAGCACGCATAAGCAGTACGCACAGCCCACCTAGTAACTAGTGCCAGTCTTTAATTTTCTCCATGTGAGGTTTTAAAAAACAAACTGAAACTTTGTCTCTCTAGTACTTAACAAATTTCTCACTCTCTTTTCTTCTCTTGCTAATTTTATCAGACACCTTGCGTGCACATATGAAGACCAGCGCCAAGTTCATCGTTCTCCACCCTTCCGTGCACAAATCCGGCAGCGGCGGCGCCGGAGCCGCATCAGCCTCCTCCCACCGCGCGTGGCTCGCGGTCTTCGTTCTGTTCTTCCTCTTCACCTTCGCCTTCACCCTCCTAACCACCAGGGACGCCGGCCGCCGCGGCCAAGTCCGCCACCGCGCCGCCGCGAGAATCCAAGTCGCAAGCTCCCCAAACCCATCCACGACGCGCTGATCCACTACCGCCACCGCCGGCGACCTCAACTCCACCTCCGCCGGCGGCCGGTTCACGCCCGCCGAGGTGAAGAGTTTCGCCGCCGCCCTCCGCCGCTGCGCGCCCCCCTGCAACGTCCTCGTCTTCGGCCTCGCCCACGAAACCCTCCTCTGGAGCGCGCTCAACCACAACGGCGGCGGCCGCACGGTGTTCGTCGACGAGAGCTCGTACATGATCTCCAAGCTCGAGGAGAAGCACCCGTCGATCGAGGCGTACGACGTGCAGTTCACGACCAAGGTGAGCGAGTTGTACGACCTTATCGAGTACTACAAACGGGAAATAACCGCCGACTGCCGGCCGGTGCAGAACCTTCTGTTCTCCGACTGCAAGCTGGCCGTGAACGACCTGCCGAACCACATATACGACGTCGCGTGGGACGTGATACTGGTGGACGGCCCGCGCGGCTACTTCGCGGCGGCGCCGGGCCGGATGATGGCGATTTACACCGCCGGCGTGCTGGCGAGGAGCAAAAGGGGCGGCGCCGGCGAGACGCACGTGTTTGTTCACGAATTCGAGAGGGAGGTTGAGAGGGTTTGCGCCGACGAGTTTTTGTGCAGAGAGAATTTGGTGGATCAAAAAGATTCGTTGGCCCATTTTGTGATCCCGAAAATGGAACCCAATAATAATAATAGGTTTGGGGTTTGTTCTTCTGATTCTCCTGAATCAACTTGATTTATTCGATTTTATGTTTATTTAGAGGGGTATAGTATGAAATGTGTAATATTTTATAGGATATATATATCATATATCAAATGTCAATTATACTATGTTAAGGAGTTTCTTCGTTTTGGCGTGTTGAGTGAGTGTTGATGAACTTTGAAGTTCAATGCAAAATATGCCATTGGTCATTGCTCAAACCATGTTTTTGCCAAGGAAATGTAATGACCATGAGGATTGAATCGTATTATCCATTGCATTTGAATTTAATTTAATGTTGTCATTTTCTGGGAAATTCCGAAATTTAAGGATTGTGCTTTTCAGCAATAAACTTTGAAAGTAGGCAAACTGTATAAAGTAGTAACATCAGTGGTCCTTTTTCGACATGCAATGTTTTCTATTTCACTTCAAAATCCAGTATTTAAACCATATAAAAAAATATAATGTACGCATAATATTAAATAGTATGTCAATATCGTAACTTAAATGAAATACAGAATAAATATAAGACTTGAGTATGATTCTAAATTCGATAATAATTTGAGTATATCAGAGTTTTATATATATATATATATATATATATATATATATATTTAATCTAACTTCTACATTAAATTTTAATAAATTGATTCGATTTTCATTACAATCAAATACTGTTTGTTTGTAATAAATTGGTGGTAGCACTTGGGAGGGAGGTGTAAAAAGAAAAGGGCCAAACAGTGTACATATAATTTCGGTAAATTGGGTGTCGGTGGTCTGTTTGAATAATCGAGTACCTAAGTATAGTTTCGGGGCAAGCTTCAGAAAAATACGGAATTATGCTTCTTTTTCACTTCCAATTGTCAAATCCCTGTGTTCAAAATTAATATTAATACTAATTAAGAAAAGAAATTTAATATTAATATAATTTAAAGTAACGGTCATAATAGTAATGCTTGTTTTTTAATCTTGTCGTATAACAAGAATACTCTAATTCTACCCTGTAACAAGAATAATATTATTCCTTTTTCTACACGCCGCAAAAGGGTGTGGACTAAAGCAGAGCCATTGTGCTCAAGTTTAGTAATCAAGCTGGGCATATGAATAATTATTGTAAAAAAGGGAATTTGACAATTAATTAAAATGTTAATGACATTAGTATTTAAGATTTTTGATCTTAACAGCATCCAATTTTACTACAGCTTGTTGACAGCACCACAACATTTGCAGACGTGTATAGAAAGGAATTAAACTTGGGAATTACTGAAGCATATTTCACGTGAGGCATTTGGCCCTCACCTTTTATTACACAATCACGTGATCCACATAACAAAAACTATGAGCATCTTCAATGTTATGGGTTTTTGTTGATGATTATATGGTATACTATTTAATATAATTTTTTTCTTTATTGGTATGTTTATGTTGTCACAAGTTAAATTATTAATTATTTTTTATCTGTCTGTCATACAAGTGCAATGAGGTCTAAAACTAGACCATGGTTGAATTCTGTCTCATTTTTTGATACCAAATTATCAAGATCCTAATTATAACTTTTAACATTTAGGATGAGAAGCATTTTCTACCATATTAACTTTTAAGTTATGATTTATTTGATCCGATGCTTAATTTATTAAAATTGTTAATTTTTAATTTAGATAGTATGAATTAATTATTAACTAACTATAGCATTGGAGTTACTTTAAGTTGTTTGATCAGAATCGAATGAGTTGTCATGGGTATAACCTATAAACATAAAACTTCGTAATTTACACTTGAAAACTAATGTTTATACTACTGCAATGCAATTATGAGAAGTAAAAGTAATTAAGTCGTTTATTTATTATAATTTGAAGTGGAAAATTGATTTTTTTGGTTAATTATGTTGTCCAATTTCCAATTTAGAACCAAGATATTGTCCACTATCAAAACACATACACGAATTTGGCAAAATCATCAAAAAAGGTACAAAATTATCCCGATTGGATTTTTTTGCTGACGTGGCGTGATTCAATAATTTGTTATCATTTTTTTTTAACATTAATTTAACAAAAATAACTTAGAAAGAAATCAATTTTTGTCCATTATATTGGCCACATTCCAAAAAACGTACGTGATATTGACCATCATCAAACCACATCAGCTAAGTTGGCCAATTCATAAAAAATGGTTCAAAAATATTTTTTATATTTTTTAATTAAAAAATATAAATTTAATATATATTAGATATGTAAATTGATTTATAAATTATATTTATAAATAATTATATTATATTTATAATTTTAGATTATATTTATGAATAATGATATTATAAATACATAATATTATAATAAATATTATATATATATTATAAATATAATTATTCATAAATAATTATAAATGCATATTTAATATATATTAGATATGTAAATTAATTTATAAATTATATTTATAAATAATTATATTATTTATAAATGCATAATATTATAATAAATATTATATATATATTATAAATATAATTATTCATAAATAATTATAAATATATATTATTCAGAAAATATATTATTAATTATAAATACATAATATTATAATAAACATTTTATATATATATATATATTATAAATATAATCATTCATAAATAATTATAAATACATATTATTCAAGAAATATAATATTAATTTAATATGTAAAATAGTTTATAAATTAAATTTATAAATAATTATATTATATTTATAAATGTAGATTATATTTATAAGTAATGATATTATAAATACATAATATTATAATAAATATTATATATATATATATATATTATAAATATAATTATTCATAAATAATTATAAATACATATTTAATATATATTAGATATGTAAATTAATTTATAATTTATATTTTTAAATAATTATATTATATTTATAAATGTAGATTGTACTTATGAATAATGATATTATAAATGCATAATATTATAATAAATATTATATATATAATTTATATTTTTATATTTACTTCTAATTTTATTAATTTTTTATTAATTAAAATCTTACTAATAAGAATTATATATTTGTAACAATTATATATCATTATTTGTATATAACATATATTTATAATTAATAATATTTTTTTTAATAATATGTGTTTATAATTATTTATGAATAATTTTATATATAATATTTATTATAATATTATGTATTTATAATATCATTATTCATAGATATAATCTACATTTATAATTATAATATAATTATTTATAAATTAATTTACATATCTAATATATATTAAATATATATATTTTTTATTTAAAAATATAAAAAATATATTTGGACCATTTTTTATGAATTGATCAACTTAGCAGATGTGATTTTATGATGGTCAATGTCACATACGTTTTTTGGAATGTGGCCAACATAATGGACCAAAATTGATTTCTTTCTTAGGTTTTTTTGTTCAATTAATGTTTAAAAATAAAAAAATGATAAGAAATTATTGAATCACGCAACGTCAGCAAAAAAGCCCGATCAGGATAATTTTGTACCTTTTTTGATGATTTTATCAATTTCGTGTATGTGTTTTGATAGTGGACAATATCTTGGTTCTAAATTAGAAAATTGACAATATATTTGACCAACAAAGCAATTTTCCCTCATTTGAAGCATTGGCTACAATGTTAACTCTTAACTTATATTTATTTGATTAAATAATTAATTTATTAATTAAATTATCCGTTGAATATTTATTCACCTAATATTCTATGTTTGAGAAAAAAAATCCCAAAATTAAGACTAATGTTTTTAAATAAAATAAATTGTAACCCTTTAAATTTGTGTATTTTAGATATATTTGAGTATTGTACAAATATATTTAGAGTGTCATTTTTTTTTTTTTGTAGAAATGTTTCAAATGTGTGACATTCAATTCACACGATGGGTTGTACGATACACTGACTTCAAAAATTATATTAAATAAATCTCTTTATACAGTTTATATATTAATGCAAAATTCTCATAAATTATGTGTTTACTTCGTATATTTTATTTAGTGTTCTAAAAGGCAGTAAAAGGCGGTGCCTAGGCGCCCCTAGGTGTGAGGCGCGGGAAAAATGCCTCGTCGAGTGCCTAGACGTGTAAAAAGGCGGTCAACCTGTTTTGTTGACCGTCTAGGCTTAGGCATGAAAAGGCGCATGTTTTTTAGATGAGTAACCTGATTTTTTTTTATTTAGTCAAATATTACAAAATCTATATGACATAAAAAATGATCAAATAATTAATATTTTGTAAAATCTATTGTAAGAGCGTCTTATGAAGACGATCAAACTTTTACAGTAAAACTTCATGTTTTTATTATGAAATTCATACTTTTCAAAAAAGTGTGAATAGTTGTTTTGCAAAGTATAATTTTATACATTAAAAGTATAACTTATGATTTGCAAAGTATGATTCTCTTACATTAAACCGTTAGCAGTACGTTGATTTTGTATAATAATTAGTATTTAACTAACTATATTGAGAAATATGTAGATAAATTTGTTAAACATATATATTTTTTATACTAGTTTTAACAATATAATAAATAAAATAATAAAAAAAAATTGACAACGCCTAAGCGCGCATTGCCGCCTTGCCACGCCTCACGCCTTTTTGAACCTTGGTTTTATTTGGCAAATAAAAATCTTGATGTTCTGGTTATTTAAGTGTCATACGAGCATAATATCTACTTAATTTAATATTTTACTTTTATTATGTTTTGCTTAATTTAATTTTTTCTTTTATTATATTTTACCTAAATTCAATATTTTGCTTTTATTATATTTTTCTTAATTTAATATTTTTCTTTTATAATATTTACCTAATTTAATAATTTTTTTATTATATTTTACTTATCTCAATATTTTCCTTTTATTCTCCTATTATAAAAATATAAATAAATCATAGACAATTAGTAAAAAATATAAATTAGTTATTATAATTAAATGATAAACTACATATGAAATAATTATAATTTAAAAGACTTAACTATAAAAACAATTAAATAGGTTGTATTTATAATAGTAAATAATTGCATTTTTTGAATTCTAAATATTTTGTATAGGTCATTATGAGTTACTTACAATAATCTAAGTATTAGCAATGAATTAAATCTAAACATAAAAATATAGAATTATATAATAATATTAATTAATATTGATTAGGCACCTATACAATGTGACACGGGTTGAGGGTATGACATATTTTGAATTTTCTAAGTATATAACTAATAATTATTAATGAATTCAATCAAAATAATAAAATATAATATTATTTAATAAAAATTCATTAATAAATATTAGATACAGGTTGAGAATGTGACATCTTTTGATTTTTTCTAAGTATGTAAATAAAATTATTAATGGTTTTAATCTAAACATTAAAATATATAATTATTTAATAATAATAATTAATTAATTAATTAGACATGTATAAGACACAGATTGAGAATACCCTTTAAATATTCTATTTTAAATCTAAAACTCTATAATTATCACAAGTATTTTTATATTTTCTTTTGATAATCGTGATTAATACACGGATGTTAAACTATTAATATCATATAACAGTATGTATATGTATTATTTCACATCTATGTGAGGAAAGACACAATTTAAAAAAAAGATTAAAAAAAAAAATTAAATGAAGCAAAGGTCCCCAGGTTTTTCGGATGCACGGTACAATATCGACAAAAAAATAACAAACGAACTGAATTATATTGGATTTATTTCGATTTATGCATAAATAACTAGTAATTCATTTTTGATATTTTATTTATATCATGAAATAATGTATGAATCATACTTGTTTTTTTTTATAATTATTTTCTAATGTAATAGCAATGAGATTATGTTAAAAGTCTACATGCAAAATAAAATAATCTATATTTTTGTTCGATGTATACCGTGGTATGGTATACTAATCCGGGTAAATAGGAGATCGTCGAGCTTGTACTTGAAATATGTGGGAGAAATTAGGCTTTTGAGCTAAAAACAAATTGCACCATATCCATAACATTATTGCTAAATTGAGTTTGGTTTTTAATATCCAAATTCGTAAACCCGAGAGAATATTGATTTTGAACATTAACTAGAGGCAGTCGGCGAGGGCCGAGGGGACATGTTGAGTAGTTTCAATATTAATAATAGGCAGTAGGAGCCTTAATAAAGGAACACTGGTAAGTGCTATTATTTATGCATTCAATGAATTAAATTAGGTGGAGTGGGAGAAATAAAATGAGTGGAGAGTCGCATGCTGTGGCCACAAACTATGTCCCCTCACATTAATATCCTGTGTAACAAATATTTATCATTCGCTAATTAATTATTTAGGAATAATAATGTATCACGCGAAAATTTATACCATCAAAATAGGATCTCATCAAATGACCGAGTGTTGATTCGAATTGGATCCCACAAATATGAAATGTATATATAGAGTGATAAAATTTGACTATCGTCCTTTTACCAATTTTTGAATTACTTTCTTCAAGAGATGTGACAGTTTACCTGTTTAATTATTTAATGAAATCCCCAATAAAATTAAGATAGCAAAGGCCTGTGACTCTTTAGTCTACTTAGACATTTCATCGTGTCCCATAATATCAATGCAAAATCAGAATCTCTTCAACCTTCAAGATTCTGGCCCAGGCCATTTTAATTCGACCCATCCATTTAATAGTGCAATAAAACTTTGTAGTTTTCCGAATTGATTACAACCACCCAAAACTATGCAGATATAAAAGAAAGAAAAAAAGGAAAATAATTTAATTTATTTTTTTGGCAAAATCAATACAACCAGAAAAATTTCATTTAGCAAATCTCTATACGACAAACTCAATTAAATAGTGCAAGTCATGATGCTCTCTCGAGCATTGAAAGGGGATATCTCACTGCCTTGGACACTTTATAGCTAACAAGAAAATCACATGTGATCTTTAAAAAAAAGAAAAAAAACACATTAAAAATACTAATTACAAAACTATAATTATTAATATTAATGGTGGTTTATAATCATGCAAACTCCACTTAACTGAAGCTAGTGGGTTCGAGTTCGGGTAGAGGAGTTGACGGTCTAGTTCACAAACCACCATCAATAATTAACATCTTATAAGTTTCATGATTTACTTTTTTGAAATTGTTTTCGGAAATAGTTTTTTATCCCTCCGTCTCAAAATGATAGTCATGCAATTGATTTCACACAATTATATTAAAGTATAATTAATTTTATTAAATAAATTAAAATTAAACTAAACTAAAAATTGAATAAAAAAATGCAAACTAATAAAAAATAGAAGACATGACAAATTAAAATTACAAAAACGAAAAACGTACAACAATCGGAAATAATTAATTGGTACTTCAAATAGATAAAAATTACAAAACCGGTTATCATCTCCAAATTTAGGAAATCTTCATAGTTTTGAATATTTTCAAGGTTAGGGTAATAATTTTGGGAGGGTGAGAAAAAATTATTACTTGTATCCATTAAGAAATTAAAAAAAAAAAAAAGAGAGAGAGAGTTTTAGTAATAAAAAAAATGATGATATATGCAGATAAAAAAGAGAATTTCAATATGTAAAACGATAATATATTTAGTCTCTATCTATAGACAATGAGAAATAATCTGATTTTTGTTAAAAAAAATAAAATTATATTAATTTTGAAAGAGAAAATTAGTACACAATATGTGGACAAGTTCTAATATGTACATATTTAGCCTCTATTTATTTAGGATGAGAAATAAATTGAATTTTATTAGATAAATAAAATTAGTACATGATATGTGTACACGAGGTACATGTATCATGTAATGTAGTATATGATCTGTATATCTTGTGTACACGAATTTGACATGTTATCTATTCTACTCTCAAAATTTTAATTTTTTTTATAAATAAACTATAATACATTTTCGTAGTATGTGGTCAGTTCAAAAAAAAAAAAACTCAATTAATTATTAGTTTTTAGTTAATTAGCCACATGGAATTTGACCAATTATCAATGTGGGCGCAGATAAATGTGTGATAAAACCAAAAAGATTGGTTATCAAGAATATGGGGCACTAACCTCAATTTTGAGATCAGCGACCTAAAAAAGCTTCTGAATACGTCGTAGCGACCTGATAAGCCTCCAAAAATCCTCCTGTCGACCTATCCGATCCTGCAAAACAACACCTTCAGCCAAGGCGGGGGGCGGCCCCAGCGAAGGTCATCCGATTCTTAAGTTAGATAGTGCGAGAGATAATTCGAGAGATCAGTCCATCATAAACAACTTAAACATTAGAGAGAGGTATGCACCCCTTTTATAGAGACAACATAAGTCCTCCCCAAGCCAGGGTTTCCTTCTCCCACCATACTTACATAAATACTGTGACCGACTTAGAACTAGTATTTCTCTTGTATGCTAAATTCCCATAAATAATAGATCTATCGCTTAAATTACCAGAATAGGTTTGGGCCTGTTATTATTTTTATACAGTCCGCCGGGACCCCATAATACCATCCATATGAGCCCATTCGGGCCTAATATTTATAAAACCCATGACCGAGTTATGAGACAGCTCGCAATTAACAAAAGTATAAGAGGTCGCGACCCTATATGAGAACTCATCCTCATATTTCAGGTCGCTACTCTACAAACCATCTCGCCCACCTCTAAGAAGAAATGCTCCTTCCAAGAAAATGAGGTCGCTTATCATAAATACACACGTATATTACGTAGAAATTTTTAGTGTCGTATCAATGTGGTCTTACAAAAATTTGAAATGAACTTTAATCAAATACTCTTCAATATAATCGATTCATAATGAGTTTGTTGCATATAAAATCCTCGATTTTACTTGAATTGTAAAAGAAAAAAAAACTATACTTTTGTTGGTTAAAAAAAACACACACACCAGTTTCACTGCAAAAGGGATCACCGACCAGTTTTTTTAAAAGAACTTCCAGTATGTGCGGCTAAATTTTCCACATGGTTATATAATTAAAAAAAAAATCTCAATTTTCCATATCATAAAAAACAACGTCGTTTGGGGTCACACCCTTCCTTGAATCTCATCGGCCACGCACGCCACCATCATCTTCTGTGTCAAGATTATGCCATCAAAATCTGCAATTTTAAAACTTATATCCTGATTTCTCTGATTCGACACAGAGATTTTATACTGATTTTTTCTTTATACAAATTAGGATTTGATTTGGTAGAATCTCGCCTCAACAAGAAGAAAAAAATTGAAATCATCCTGAATACGGGAGATTTTAGGTCGAAAAGCTTTTGCAATTCAGTCGTCCGGACCGGATGGCATCATTTTTCCAGTGGGCTGCCATCGATTTAGCCCTCAATCTTAAATCCCACGGCTAAATTTTTAGTTTTAGGGGTCTGGCTTAATTTCGTTATGTCACTTTTGAAAGTATGAATGTCCTAGAGACAATCAGATTTTAAGACATTATACTTGATCATAATTATTATATATATCGTAATATATATGGCATTGCATTTATTGAATTATTATTTTGATTATTTGTGATTATTCATATAAATGTTCCCGTAGAGTTAATATTGTCTTTGATATGGTGAGATGTCATTGATAAAATATTACTCTTAAAATAGCCACGACTAATGATTATCAAGATTGGGATATTGATAATATAATATATGTCGTCATGTGTATTGACAAGTTATTTATTTTATGTATATAAACTTATCAGTGTATAAAGCGTGTGATAATCCTTTGACTTGAGGTCAATACGTACCTTATTTACTGAGTGATGTACTTTGACCATGACCAATGCTTGCACTTCTTTTGGGGTAGATACGGCTTGTGTTGGGTGCATCATGATGTAAATGAAGGTGGTAGTTGAGCCAAGAAAGAATTCATTCCTCAGTTGGAATTTCGAGAGAGATCACTCATACTCTCTATATTAGGTCGACTAAAATCATTGGCCAATACAAGAGACATATTCAATATAGTAATTGAAGTATTGTTTATCGACCTAATAAAGATGAGGTAAATTGATTAAGTCATTGAGATAGACACTTGGATAAATTTTAAGCTTAATTGAGTTATTGG
>BMAC01000089.1:1265397-1275750 GCA_014905375.1 Phtheirospermum japonicum
CTGCATCACATTTTAGAGAATGCAGTAAGTCCTCACGACTGCGAATAATGAATGAAAGGAATTTCACCAAAACTTTGTATAAAGGTTATAATTCGCTGAGTTCAAGTGAATGTTCTTTATATATTGAGTTCGTCCAACTAAGCCGTCTAGGATATTCAATTTATAATTGTAATATTTAATTGTTAATAATTATGATATTAATTTTTGTTTGATAGAAATTATTTAATTAAACTAAATTGGATTTGGATTTAATTATTTATGTTATATTAATAAAGGTGCTTGGGCTAAGATTATTTTGGGCGTCTTGGACAGTCCAACCCTTTTTGGATTAGAGTTCTCTTATGTACCTAGTATAAATATAACATAGAGTGTTATAGAGTGTTGAATAATGATACATAAATCCTAGTTTTGAGATTGGGAGTTCTTGAACTTTCGTGAGATTTCCTAACTTTGTCGGAGAATTAATTGCGTGGATACCAAGCATGTTGTTCGTCTCTACGAATTTCAACAGTGGTATCAGAGCCCCGGGGCTGTGTTAACGATTATATTTATAATATTATAATATAATCATGGGTTGAATTGTTGTTTAGTGATTTTAATTTGATTAAAATCATTGATAGATTTTTAATTCGATTAAAAGGTTTTTTTTAATTTAATTAGATTAAATTATTATTATAAAAAAAAAGGTTTTGAAAATCTGGAAACGTGAATTCAGAAACTTGAAAGAAAAAAACTTGGAAACTGGACCGCGACACGTCGCATCTCCGGCTGGGCTGGATGACGCCGGTGGACGAAGATCCTCCTCGCTGACGCTGCTGGGGCGACGGTCTTCTGGGAAGGCGTTGATCTCCAGACGGCGGCCGGGCATAGCGACGGGATGGCGTGGCTCTCGACAGCCATCTTCGGGCCAAATTCCGGCCGCTTCAGCGGGTTTTCTCGACGGGCTACTACTGCCGGCAGATTCGGCTCTTCATGGGCCGTAGCCTGGTGCCGGCGGTGGTGGCCGACGGGGCTTAAATCGAAAGTCCTAAATTCGATTTAGGGCTTGGGTAATATTTTTGAGAATTTGATATAGTTTTTGGCTTAATTGTAATTTTAGAAATCTATGAAATCACAGATTTACCCTAAGTTTTTAGAAAACTGCGAGGTTGTCCATAATATTTCAGAAACTACGTTTTGATCCTAAAAACTTTTCAGAAAACTGTTTTAAGTCCAAATGACATTTCTGTAATTATTAAAATTTCCGAAAATTGCAGAAAGAACCCTAAAACTTTCAGAAAATCTTAAGGGGCTGTTTGGTTATGCTAAAAATTTTGAAATTTGTATTTTTACTAAAAGTCTTTTAAAATTGTCTTATAAATTAATTTTAAATTTAGAATTTAATTAATTTCTAAGTTAGATCATTTTAAAAACTATTTAGAAATAAGAATTAAATTTGGAATTTAATAATTTCTAAATTTAAACCTTTTAAAATTAATTAAGAAAACGAATTAAATTTAAAATTTAATTTTTCTAAATACAAATGATTAACCCATGATTATTATTATATTATTGCATTATTTGATAATGTAAATTAAATTAAGATTTTGAATTTTAATTATAGAATTATTACTCTACTTGCAATAATTGTCTATGTGCTCGTATATTACTTTTTAGCATAGAGTCCGCATATATTGTCTGGGTAGGCGGCGCCCAATATTTGTCGGACCGTTTGCTTACAAACTCTGGGTAGGCGGCGCCCAATATTTGTCGGACCGTTTGCTTATAAATTATGGGTAGGCGGCGCCCAATAATTATTTACTGTTCAATTAGATCTTGTTAATTGTTAATCCCCGATAAATATTCCCCAAATAAAATATGAGTCTCATCTTGGATGAACGCGCTGTCAATTATAATTGGGTGAGGACGAAACCTTTTTCGTCCATGAGTATTTGCACCCTAGTGCTTGCTTCGATCGACGAGGTCAAGGCTCGCTCATAGGTGCATATGTTTGTGATCGTGTAATGGGGTTGACTCACTTAGTTCTTTCTTGTCGCCCTAGCGTCGGAATCAACTAAGGGCGTAAGATCGAATTAGATTCGATCGACCAAGAGTTATAATTATCTATAATTGGTCTGGGCACCTACCAGTTGTGCTATTGTGGTCATCAGCCCTAGCAGAGGCTGCAGTAGTATGAATATGGATCTTGGCTCACTATGATCATATTTGATATGAGTCCATATTCTACCGTGGGGTCGTAGAATATGTTAAAATAGTGGGAGCTAATTATTAAAGTCCTTATTAATTAGTTAATAATTGTGATCATAGGAATTAGAATTAGAGTTTTAATTCCCGCTCTATTTATTTTCTCCAGATTAGTTAAGATGTCGAATTTATCATTGAAATATTTGGTTGAAACGAATAAGTTGACTGGACCAAACTTTATGGATTGGTTGCGCAATCTACGTTTAGTTTTGAGACAGGAAAAGATTGAGTATGTGTTGGGCACACCTGTTCCTGAAATTCCTGATAAAAATTCTCCTGAATATGCCAAGTTTGACAAGGATATTCATGGGAAACATAAGGATGATGCAACTTCGGCACAGTGTGTAATGCTAACTGCGATGACAACAGAATTGCAGATGCAGCATGAACACATGGCCCCTTACGAAATGTTGGAGCATTTGAAGAGTCTCTATGCTTCGCAAGCTCAAACTATGGAGTATGAGCTACTAAGAGATCTCTTTAAGTGCAAGCTTCATGATGGGGGTAAGGTGTCTGAGCATGTTTTGAAGATGATAGGGTTGATTGAAAGGTTGGCTTCGATTGGAACGAACCTACCTGAAAATGTCTCAGTCAACTTGATCATGAATTCGCTTCCTAGTTCATTTGAAAATTTCATTGTGAATTATAATATGAATAACACGAAAGCGAAGCTTCCCGAGCTTCATAACATGCTTAAGACATATGAGTCTTCCACCTCAAAGGGCAAAGCTGTACTCATGGTGAGTACATCTGCTAGATCTAACCTGAAAGGTAAGAAAAAGCAGAAGAAGAAAATTAAAGCTGGGCCTAAGCCTACGGCTTTGAAGCCAAAAGGAGGTGCTCGTAAGAAGCCAACATTGGCTAAAGATGTATGCTTATATTGCAAAGAAAAGGGACATTAGAAGAGAGACTGTGAGAAGTGGAAAACATTAGATGTTTCCGGATCCTCAAGTATGTTTGTCATTGAGATAAATATGTCTATTAATAACTCTCACTGCTGGGTATTTGATACCTAATGTGGCTCACACATTTGTAATAATGTGCAGGGGCTAAGTGACAGCAGGATGGCTAGACCGAGGGAAGTCTGCCTGCGCGTGGGAAATAGAGTAAAGGTTGCTTCCGAGCGTGTAGGGACTTATAAATTAGATTTACCCTTAGGTTATACACTAAATTTATATAATTGTTATTTTGTTAAATCGATTACGAAGAATATGTTCTTGATTGTAGTCGTGACATTCTCAATGTGCAAAACAAACGTATAAAGTTAAGTAATATGAATAATCCCACCTACTTATGGCATTGTAGGCTTGGTCACATAAATGAAACAAGAATCGCAAGGTTAAGAAAGTTAGACTATTTAACACCATTTGATTTTGGGTCTTATGGACAATGCGAATCTGGTCTCAAAGGAAAAATGACCAACAAGCCATTTTCTGGGAAAGGCATACGAGCAAAAGAGGTGCTTGAGTTGGTTCATACTGATGTATGCGGACCTTTCCCTACTCAAGCTAGAGGCGGTTATTCATACTTCATTACTTTTACTGATGACTTCTCTAGATTTGGACATGTGTATCTTCTGAAACACAAGTCAGAGGCTTTTGAAAAGTTTAAGGAGTATAAGTTAGAAGTTGAGAAACAAGTTGAAAAGAATATTAAGACTCTTCGATTAGATCGAGGAGGAGAATACTTGAGTAAAGAGTTTCTCGATTACTTAAAACTTCATGGAGTCCAATCGCAATGGACGCCTCCTGGAACACCACAAATGAATGGTGTTTCTGAAAGGAGAAATCGAACCTTATTGGATATGGTTAGATCCATGAGTTTCTCAGATCTTCCGACATACCTATGGGGGTATGCTTTACTGAACTCAATCTATGTTATGAATAGAGTTCCATCGAAGTCAGAAAATAAAACTCCATATGAGTTATGGCATGGCAGGAAGCTATCACTTACGCACATGCGAACCTGGGGTTACCCTGCATATGTAAAGAAGATGCTTACTGACAAGGTGGGATCTAAAAGTGAGAAATGTTATTTTGTGGGGTATCCTAAAGAAACACGAGGATACTATTTCTATCTTCCTGGAGAACATAAGGTCATTATTTCCAAGCAAGCGACTTTCCTTGAGGAAGACTATGTCTGCAAGGAAAGAAGTCGAAATAAGGTAGAACTTGAAGAAATTCAAGAACCACAAAGTGACATGGAGGTTTAAAACTTGTCTAATGACCTAGACAAAAATTCAGTGAGAGCTTCTGGTCATTCCTATGGTGAAGATTTGTCACTTAGAGAACAATCTTTAGCCAGTGGGAGCATTGATAGAATTGGTGCAGTAATGCAAAATTTATCATCGCAACCAATGGAAGACCAAGCAATGGTTGCACAACTCCCTCCTCAGGAAGTTCATGTTGATGACACTTCTGAGGAATCTCAAAATGCTGGACCATCTAGCACAGAAGAACCTTCTCATGATCAGAACACTCAAAACACTCAAACGCAAGATAACCAACTTCGTAAGTCTACTAGGATTCATAGGCGACCGGAAAGACTAAACCTCCTTGTAGAGGGTCAATGTGACGTTAAAATTCCGGACGATGATGAACCTAGAACTTACACTGAGGCTATGTTAGACATTGACTCAAAGAGGTGGCTTGAAGCCATGAAATCAGAAATGGACTCGATGTACACAAATCAAGTTTGGAACTTAGTTGACTTGCCAGTCGGGGTTAGACCCATTGGATGCAAATGGGTCTTTAAGAAGAAGATCGATGCAAATGGTAAGGTACAAACCTACAAGGTTAGGTTAGTAGTAAAAGGTTATAGTCAACGAGAAGGAATTGACTATGATGAAACCTTTTCTCCAGTTGCAAAAATCAAGTCCATTAGGATTTTACTTGCTATAGCTACATACTATGATTACCATATTTGACAGATGGATGTTAAAATCGCTTTCCTTAATGGTGAATTGACCGAGGAAGTGTATATGATACAACCAGAGGGTTTTACATCTGAATCGAAACCCAAAGCGGTATGCAAGCTACAAAAGTCTATTTATGGACTTAAACAAGCCTCTAGAAGTTGGAATATTTGTTTTGACGCAATCAAATTGTTTGATTTTGTTATAAACAAAGAAGATCCATGTGTTTATAGTAAATTCACTGGAGAGAGTATGGTTTTTATTATTATATATGTTGATGACATATTGATAATTGGAAATGATACCTTTGTCATGCAATCAGTAAATGATTGGTTGTCCAGCACCTTCATGATGAAGGACTTGGGTGAAGCCTGCTATATTATTGGAATTAGGATCTATCGGGATAGACCTAATAGAACATTGGGGCTATCACAGTCCATGTACACATATAAAGTGCTAAGACGATTCTCTATGGAAAATTCCAACAGGGGATATATTCCAATGAGTCGTGGTCTCGAGTTATCAAAGAAGGATGGTCCTTCTACTGATAAGGAACTTGAGCGCATGAAAAGGATCTCATATGCTTCAGCAATAGGATCAATCATGTATGCCATGATTTGCACAAGGCCAGATGTGGCTTATGCACTTAGCATGACTGACAGATTTCAGCAGAATCCTGGGAAAGAACGCCGGAAAGCAGTCAAGAGTATTCTTAAGTATCTTAGAAGAATTAAAGAATATTTCTCAAAGTATAGTGGACAAAAGGAACTGGCAGTTACTGCTTATACTGATGTTGGTTTCTAAATAGACCATGATAATCTTAAGTCATATTTGATATGCCTTCTTTTCAATGATAGGGTAGTAAGTTAGAATAGTTCCAAGAAAACTACTGCCGCTGATTCGGTAAAATGAAGCTGAGTACATTGCTGCATAAGAGGCAGCTAAAGAAGCTGTCTCGATAAACAAATTCCTAAGAAATTAGGGGTAGTTCCTAGCACCAATATCRTTGTATTGTGACAACATTGGTGCTATTGGTCTATGAAGGAACAGTGATCCACGAACAGTAACAAACATGTACTAAGACGCTACCACTTGACCAAGGAGATAGTGGAGATAGGAGAAATTAAAATAGAGTGTGCTCAAAGTCATCATTTTCTGGGTAACATGATGAGCATTTCGTAAACCTGAATATTGGATATATAGGTGATTGGCTCTAGGCCAAGTGGGAGATTGAAAGTATGAATGTCCTAGAGACAATCAGATTTAAAGACATTATACTTGATCACAATTATTATATATATCGTAATATATATGGCATTGCATTTATTGAATTATTATTTTGATTGTTTGTGATTATTCATATAAATGTTCCCGTAGAGTTAATATTGTCTTTGATATGGTGAGATGTCATTGATAAAACATTACTCTTAAAATAGCCACGACTAATGATTATCAAGATTGGGATATTGATAATATAATATATGTCGTCATGTGGTCTGCATCACATTTTAGAGAATGCAGTAAGTCTCACGACTGCGAATAATAGTTATTCGTGATGGACACATGGATACTTTGGAGAGTATTGGTAAACCCTACTGATAAGTTATTTATTGTATGTCTATAAACTTATCAGTGTATAAAGCGTGTGATAATCCTTCGACTTGAGGTCAATACACACCTTATTTGCTGAGTGGTGTACTTTGACCATGACCAACGCTTGCACTCCTTTTGGGGTAGATACGGCTTGTGTTGGGTACACCATGATGTAAATGAAGGTGGTAGTTGAGCCAAGAAAGAATTTATTCCTCAGTTGGAATTTCGAGAGAGATCACTCATAATCTCTATATTAGGTCGACTAAAGTCATTGGCCAATGCAAGAGACATGTTCAATATAGTAATTGAAGTATTGTCTAGTTGTCGACTAATAAAGATGAGATAAATTGATTAAGCCATTGAGATAGACACTTGGATAAATCTTAAGCTTTAATCGAGTGATTCGGAATGAAAGGAATTTCACCAAAACTTTGTATAAAGGTTATAATTCGCTGAGTTCAAGTGAATGTTCTTTATATATTGAGTTCGTCCAACTAAGCCATCTAGGAGTTTTGTTTGGATCATCATTGGATTGATGTCATATATAAAGGCCTATAGGGTCACACTATATGCGATTAGTTTTTCGATTAAAGAGTGTATCAAGAAAGAATTAAATGTTCAATTTAGAATTGTAATATTTAATTGTTAATAATTATGATATTAATTTTTGTTTGATAGAAACTATTTAATTAAACTAAATTGGATTTGGATTTAATTATCTATGTTATATTAATAAAGGTGCTTGGGCTAAAATTGTTTTGAGCCCATGTCTTGGACAGTCCAACCCTTTTTGGAATAGGGTTCTCTTATGTACCTAGTATAAATATAACATAAAGTCATAAGTTGAATAATGATACAACGATAAAACAAGAGAGTTTTTAGAAAACATAAATCCTAGTTTTGAGATTGGGAGTTCTTGAGCTTTCGTGAGATTTCCTAACTTTCTTCACGATAGCAATACACTGGAGTTGGATCTTGCAGTCGGAGAATTAATCGCGTGGATACCATAGTCTTGAACTCGGATCTGAATTTACTGTAAGGGTTTCATGCTTTCATTTCGTTTATTTATTATATAAATATATTCGTTCACATGATAGATTTGTTGGATCTAAATTTTTAAAACTTCCGCTGCACGAGCATGGTGTTCGTCTCTTTGAATTCCAACAACTTTGCCAAACACGTTAGCTGCAGCCTGCATGAGATAGCAAACGAGCTCCAAGCTTCTAACCAGCAATTCATATGGGTACTTAAAAAAAGAAAAAGCGAAACAAACATGGATTGGTGACCCGTGTATATGATATTTCAACTCAATTAATTCAATAGTTATGATTTAATAATATTTCAAATTTAGTTTTAATTTTTTTGATTAATTAACTTCACAATTATATATTTATTTATTTATCAAATACAATTGGTGACCTGGACGTCATATAGGGTCAATGACCTAGGCGGGTCCTAAAACATTCAAATGCATAATTAGAAATTAATAAAGTTTTGTGTTTTAGGGAGGTGCGCAATAGAGCATTCAAATTCGAGTCATTTAGGGGTTGCTAGGACTATATTTCGTTGGGATTCTGAATTTTGGTATTCACAATCTTGAGTATTCAGAATTCTGTAAATAGTATGAATTTGTGTTTATTATAGGATTCATAATCCTTTACTTTTTACTGAAGACGTCAAATCAAGTCATGAAAGTGGATAATAATGTATTTTTATATTGTATTTGATGTCAAACCATGTCTGAAAAGTGGATGATAATGTATTATTATATTATATTTAGTAATATTTAATTTTTTAAATATAATGATGATATAATAAAAGAGATGAGTGAGGGGTTAGGTGTAAGAATTTGTTGGTTATGGTTTAAAAATTTGAGTCATTGAACAAACGAGAACTAGAATTTAGAATCTCAATTCTAATATTCGGAGTCTCGACATATACTGATTTCAAGTGTTCGGAGAAAGAACGCTAATAGGAAGCTAATAAAATAAAACACATTTTGTCACAAGATACTAGGGAAGGGAGCGCACACACTTGCGTAGCTTGTTTTTATTATAGAAACACAATGTATTTTAACATTTTCACTGATGCAAATAGTAAACGAACATGTTTGCTCTAGTTGTCTTGTTACAGTTTGTTAGCTTCTATGGTTGAATGTAAACATTTAGCTTCTACATTTTTTAATTATCATGAAATTCATTTTTAAATGGAAAATATATAAATAAACAGCAAGAAATATACCTCGCATATAAATGTAAAAAAATTAAAAACACTACAATTACATTTTAAAAGTAAGTGGATAGTTTTTTAGAATGAAAAAATGAAAAATAAGTTTTAGGAGGTTTTCTCAAATTAGAAGAATTATTAAACATGAGAAATATCGTAAATTTCAAAATTCCATGGATTCTATTATTAATTCCACGAGATTCTAATGAAATTTTATGAATTGTTTTAACAATAGAATTAGGTGGATTTCTATAGATTCTAATAGAATATTTTGGATGTTATCAAATATATAATTAATAGATTCTTATGAATGTTGTGATCATAACAACATAAAACAAAGGCATTAGTAAAAAAATAATTTCTTAAACTTTACAAACAAAGTCAAAAATAAAAAGTTTCTAAAACAACTATTACTAAATTAATTACTCAACCAACAACATTGATGAAGATAATTTTTAACTCACATGTTTTAACATAAAAAGTGCACCTATCGAGAAGATTTAATAAAAATTTAGCAACTAATGATTCTTTAAGTGTCTAAGAAAATAAGAGATTCAATATATATATATATAGGTGGTTCTAATGAAAACCCTCCCTCACACTACAAAAAAATCCGGTATTACTGGCGGATTTCCTAGCGGCCAAAAAGCCGCCAGGAATGCTGACGGGTATGCTGGCGGAAAAATATACTGGCGGCTTTGCTGGCGGGCATGACCGCCAGTATATAGTCCCGTCAGCATGCCCTCAGGGGTGAGGCGGGAATTTATCGGGAATAGGAAGGGTCGACGCTATGGCCTTGGATGCTTTGGGAAGACTCAGAAGGGCTGCAGTACTTCTTCCACCTCCACCGCCGATGTTCGTCAGCTCCAGACGCAGGTGCAGTCCCAGCAGGAGCAGCTTGAGCAGCTTCAGCGGATCCGCGATGAGCAGGCGCTAGAGATTCAGCAGATTCGTGAGGAGCAGGAGCGTACCCAGTTGACGCTCCGTCAGCAGATTGAAGAAGTTGTTGCTCGGGCCATGGCTCGTCAACCTCCCCCTGATCCGGATGGTGGTCATATTTAGATGTAGATGGATAGTTCAGGATTTTTATACATTCGATTGATGAATTGATTTTAGTTATTGAATGATTTGTTTTGATTTTTTTAATGGATAATTTATTTTTAGTTATCTAAATTTTATTTGTTTATTATTTTAATTAATTATTAATTAATATATTAGAAATTTTAAAGAAAATAAAAGCAATTTTTTTTAAAAATAGCCGCCAGGAATGCTGGCGGCTGACCCGCCAGTAATACTGACGGCTTAGCCGCCAGGAAAGCATCAGACATTCCTGGCGGGCACAACCCGACAGGAATACTGGCGGTCTTTTTCTGGTG
>BMAC01000089.1:1286584-1351186 GCA_014905375.1 Phtheirospermum japonicum
AAATGAAAAATAAGTTTTAGGAGGTTTTCTCAAATTAGAAGAATTATTAAACATGAGAAATATCGTAAATTTCAAAATTCCATGGATTCTATTATTAATTCCACGAGATTCTAATGAAATTTTATGAATTGTTTTAACAATAGAATTAGGTGGATTTCTATAGATTCTAATAGAATATTTTGGATGTTATCAAATATATAATTAATAGATTCTTATGAATGTTGTGATCATAACAACATAAAACAAAGGCATTAGTAAAAAAATAATTTCTTAAACTTTACAGAACAAAGTCAAAAATAAAAAGTTTCTAAAACAACTATTACTAAATTAATTACTCAACCAACAACATTGATGAAGATAATTTTTAACTCACATGTTTTAACATATAAAAGTGCACCTATCGAGAAGATTTAATAAAAATTTAGCAACTAATGATTCTTTTAAGTGTCTAAGAAAATAAGAGATTCAATATATATATATATAGGTGGGTTCTAATGAAAACCCTCCCTCACACTACAAAAAAATCCGGCATTACTGGCGGATTTCCTGGCGGCCAAAAAGCCGCCAGGAATGCTGACGGGTATGCTGGCGGAAAAATATACTGGCGGATTTGCTGGCGGGCATGGCCGCCAGTATATAGTCCCGTCAGCATGCCCTCAGGGGTGAGGCGGGAATTTATCCCGCGTAACTATCCTGACGGGCATGACCGTCAGAATATATTTTTGATTTAAAAAATATATATATATATATATATATATATATATATATATATATATATATATATATATATATATATATATATATGCTGACGGCCATGGCCGCCAGCATGAGTTTTTTAATTAAAAAAAATAAAAAATATACGCTGACGGCCAAGACCGTTCAGCGTTTAAGTGTAATCCTAACGGGCTTGGCCGTCAGGAATGTAACCTAATATCGGGCCTCCCACCTTCCCCGCCTCACTTTCTCTCTTTCTTTCTCTCTCTTTTTTCTCCTTCTCTCCCCCGCCGCATCGCCACCGCCCCGTTCCGCTCCGCTCGCCGCCGCCGTTCTATTCCGAAGCCCAGCCCGCCTGCCACCACCACCGCCTGCCTCCAACCGACGCGAACGCCGCAGCCACGCCTAGCCCGCCGCCGCGCCGCTGCCGCCCAGCCCACCTCCGCTGCACCGCCCAACCAACTCGCCACCGCGGCCGCCTGCCTCCACCGCCGCAGCCGAGCCGAGCCCAGCCCACTGCCACCACCACCGCCCGCCTGCCACCACCACCGCCGCAGCCGGCCAGCCCAAGCTGCCGCCCGTCGCCTGCCTCCAGGTAATTTTTTTTTCAATTTTAATTTATATTTTTGTATATTTTTTGTATATTTATATTAGTTATATTTTTTATATAATTGTTATTTATTAATTATTATATAATTATTTTTAAAGGTTAGGGTTTAGTGTTTGTTTAGGGATTAGGGTTGAAATATGGGTTAATTAGGAATTAATTATGAAATTAGGGTTTAGTTTAGGTTTAATTATATAATTATTCTTCAATTAGGGTTTAATTTAGGTTTAATTTGAAATTAGGGTTTTATTTAGGGTATAACTTAAAATTATATAATAATTTGGGGTATAATTTGTAATTAGGATTTAATTTAGGTTTAATTTGAAATTAGGGTTTCATTTAGGAACAATCAATTAATTAGAGTCCAATTTAGTAATAATTACACAATTAGGGGCCAATTTAGGAATAATTAAGCTTGTGTAGATTCTGGAGTACACTTGTCTATAAAGAGTGCACACAGCACCCGTACAGAGATTGTCCTCCTCAAACGCCCTCCCCATGTCGGCTCCAAATATACTTAATTCAGACAACGTATTTGGAGCAGACATGGTGAGGGTGGTCGAGGAAAGCGATGACCTGTATTCGAGTGCTGTGTGGCTCTTTATAGACAACGTGTCTACTTCAGAATCTACCTAACTAGAAGCAATCTTGTATTAGGATTTATCATTAGATTATTAGGGTTTGCTTTCAAATTTAGGGTTTATTCACCCATTATATTGTATATATATTGTTCATGCATGGGAGGCCGTGGTGATCGGCCGGGATTTAAAAAAATTTGTATATATATTGTTCATGCATGGGAGGCCGTGGTGATCGGCCGGGGTTTAATTTTATTTATATATAATATTATTATTGGTGTTGTTGGTTGTATACCGTCGGATGTTGACGTGGGTTACGGCGCCGGCCGGGAGGTTTTGTCCCTCCAATAGCGGGTTTTCAAATCTTATTTTTAAAAACGTGATAGGGTGTCACGGGATTTTATTTAAGTTTTCAAAATAGCATAAGCCGTCAAGGAAACCGCCGGCATTCCTGGCGGGCATAATTTTCCGTCAGGATACTAGAATCCTGACCGCAAAAATACTGGCAGCCATTATCCGTCAGGAGGCCGTCAGTATTTCATATACTGACGGATTTGGCCGTCAGTATCGTCGGGTTTTTTTGTAGTGTCATTTACGAACCTGCAAACTAGTGCTTTAATTATATACTTAGCAGCAGTGTTTTTATTATACAATCACTGTACTTTATTAATGTATCAGTTATATACATCAATAGTGCTTTTATTATATAATTCTAATGCTTTTAGTCAAATAAGAAAAAATAACAAAATCTGATTCATCCATTTAATTAGTAATTTTGGACGTAAACTCGAGGATTCACTCTGAAATCGATGCATGCTCAGATTACATGAGAGCACGGAATACTACTACTCAACAATCTACCACAAGAGCATTCTGCACTTGACAAGGACACTCAAAAGTTTTGAGCACAAACTGCTCCATCGACCCGTGTGGAAACTTAGTCGTTTGTGCCGCTTAATTATATCCCTAACTTTTTAAGATGTCACAGCATGCTATCTTGACCTCAATATGCTATATATTTTATCAGGCCAAAATTATTGCATGTTATCGACTCTTGTCGCATCGGCTAAGCGTTTATAAAACTTTTGTGTATTTCGGACAAATCTGATTCGTACGAGAGTAGTTATTAGAAGCCGTCAAGCACGTTCCATCACTCCATTGATGCACTCAAACATGTTGGTCATCAATATGCCACACCGTTTGCCACCGTCGTGTGAGAGTGTCCACTTGCTCTTATCAATGACATCCAAGTATGCAAATATTTCTGGATCACTTGCTTTAATCTGCTCCATTATTTTATGTAAGACTGTAACTATGAGTTTTGCTCCAACTTTAAAACACATATCCTTCAATTTCATAGACTTGGAATGCGTATTGAAGTTAGAAGAGATATGTCGTAAACAAAAAACGTTGGATCCAATAGGTGGCAAGAATGTCGGAACTCGTTGTAGTGCACTAAGTAATCCGTCATGTCGGTCAGTTATAAGACAAACCCCTCTATGTAATGAACAATGTGTTTTGCAACCATGTGAAGGAGCCAATGCCACGAGTTATAACTCTATGAATCAATAACTGCATAAGCTAGTGGAATGACCTGTTGGTTTACATCAATTGTACATGCCATCGACAACGTGTGACAATGTCTAAAAACCTCGATACATGGTCGAAATGCCCAAAATACAAATCTTAACATATGTACACCAAGTATTCCTGAATATTTGTGTAGTCACTCAACCACTGTCCCTCAGTTGTACGTCTGCAAAGCCTCCATGTATTATTGTAAATATTGGAACGACTGATCCCACGTCCCGTACATATTTTCACGAGCCCATAGCAAACCTTTCCATGCCTTGTGATATGGCACTTTATAACCATATTCTTGTTCGGCAAAAATCTAAAAATCTGAACATGCAAAGAGCTATATAACGGATCTTTCTTGACGTGAGTGGTAATGAACATATCAATCATGGTTTTACACAAATTTGGGTGATCATCAAGAGATGCAAGACATCCGTGCGCAGTACAAAGTCTTGTGATTTCTCAAACACCCGTTCGTTTACGAAAATTAGCGCGAAATATTTGAGTCCAAACCATTTAGCCCAGCCCAAAGATTTGGATCCATTTAAATTTTAAGTTGGCCTACATTTTGGGCCCAAATACTGAGCCCAAGCCCAAGTATGAACCGCCTTTATTCCTTATTAATTCGGCAACTTGATCAAATAAGACATGAAGCCACGATAGATACATTTTCTTTCATTTTTCCTTTACAGCCATCTTGTGGCCGCTGGTTTCGTCAGACTCGTGATAAGAATCCAACCTCGGATCGTAACCAAATTATGACGTAGATAGTCCATTAAGTAAGGTTTCCAACGCCACCTCCAGATAGACGATCAAAGCTCTGGATCATCGGCAAACGTCGACGAATTTTCTGTGCGCTGCCATGATTCGGGCCGGCGCCGTCGAACTTCGACAACCATTTCCCGGTGAATCGAAGGTCCAGAATTATTGTTTATATATCGAATTATTTGATTGATGAGTAGTATTTAATTATACAGTTAATTTTACGAATCGATGTCGGAGAAGTCGTGACGGGGCTACTAAGGCCGCTTGCCGGCGATCGCCCGTTCCGACCCTTTGAACTATCGAAATTTAATAGAATTTATATTAATTTAAAGCCCTCTTCATGAGAAACATGATTATGAACTTAGTTTGTGATTTCAGTGAGATTTGTGACTGTGTATGTGTTTTGGTCCGTGCGGGAGTGTGTCGTGATGTGTTTCTGTGCGTGGCCACGTGTTTTGTGTGTGTTTGGGATGGTGGTTGATGTCGCGGTGGTTGCCGGAGAGGGTCTGGGCCGACGAAGGGAAGAAACGGGCATGTCTGGAGGTTTTAGAAAGTTCTGAGGCTGAATTGAAATGGGTCAAAAGTTGAGTGATATGCTTTTGAGAATTAGATAGAATTTTAGACCCAATTGAAGATTTTAAAAACTTCAATTTGACCCTCTTAAGTTTCAATTTAGTCCCCTAAAATTAAGTTTTAATTTATTCTGAATTGCCCTCAAATCAGAGTCTTTATAATATCAGATTAACCCACAAATTTTTTTAAAATTCCAAAAATCTCATCTTGACCCCAATTACTTTATTAATTTTTCAAAACCGTACAACTTCCTTATTTTTAAGCCAAAATGGGTCAAACGACTTTCAAATGATTTTAAATTCGAACCATAACTTTGTTATAACATTCTCCTACGTAAGATATATCTAAAATTATAACTTTACCCTTTGAACTTCTAAGTTCAAGAATTGAGGCCAGGCGTCTTTCTTGTACTATTACACGTCGTATTATATTAGTTTCACTTCCAAGTGTGTTAAGACCTTATATATTACTTTATTATATGTTATATTTATAATTTCTATAATTATATTATATTTTAGGACTGTACATGGACTTTTATTCGGAAGTGACGAGGCCTTTCACGTACTGATCGGAAACCTCGTAAAGCCATCGTAGTTATATGCTTGATTCTGGAAAGAACTTCAAAGAAGGTGAGTAAAAGTTTCTTAACTGGGGAGTTTGAATATCTACAAATTATATTGCTTTGTTTGTGATCATTTGTGAGTAAAATATTTTTAATGGAAAGTTTGAGATTTTTCAAATCATGAAGCACTTGTTACTTGGATATATTTTTCTGCTTGTATAAACCTTTTGAAAAATAGTGTTTTGATGGAGAATATGCAAGTGTGCATTGCCCTTGTGCTTGTGATCATAAGTCTAATTATATGATTTTATATCAAAGGTTATTGATATCATTTGAACTCGACTGTCTGTTATCAACTGTGACTGTTATTGTCTGTTAACTATTACTGTCTGTGACTGTCACTGTCTATCAGGAACGAGTAGTTTGGGCAATCAATAGAGCAGGTTGCCTGTGATTCTTGTTTTAATACTCGTGGTACCTATTCCCATTGTTCCTAGTCGGGTCAGAGACGACGACAGAATTTGGGTTGTAGATTGGGTATATTTCAGAATATGACGTACCCTAGGTTTGAATCTCATAGTTAAAGGGACGTTGAGCCTACTGGGTCTGGGAGGGATAAGGCGACTGAGGCTTCGGCCTATTAGAGTGTCACCTTTCATGGTGAGTGGAAACGTGTGGGTCGATATTTGATCGACATTGATTTTACATTTATGCGAGTTAATCTGGCTCGTAAGCTAAGTGTTACGTGTGGGAGCCACCTCTAGAGTCCTTCGGGAGCTAAGTGCTACGCGCGAGAGCCACCTCTAGAGTTCCGTACCCGAACACTCACTAATTGGACTGACTGTTTTAGAACGAGACAAATTTTCCTGGCTGTTCAACTATTAATCGTTTCAATTGATTTCTTAAAAATAAATTAGCATTATCTGTTTGTTCTATTGGTTTGTTTTTGAGAAAATCTATTGTCTATTTAATTTTAAAATATTTTAATTTTGAAGTTGCTGACTAGAGTTTTGTTAAACATATGAAATAGTTTTGCACACCAAATTCAATTGATTATTTTATGAAAATTATTTTCTAAACTTTTGTCAGTTTTATATTTTAAAAGAAAACTTGCATTTCATTTGCTTGCTCTCACTGAGCTCTTTTAGCTCACGCTATCGTTTATTTTAAAACCAAACTCTTCAAATATTGACGATGATGCGAATGATGTTGACTTCGATTTTCAAGGCGAAGACTGACTCGTCCAGAGCTTTCTTTTGTCGACTTCCTTTTATTGTATTTTATGTATATGAAAGCGAATTTAAGGTGAGAGTTTGTTTTATTTATTTATATTATTATTATTAAGGTAGTATTTTATTTGGGGCGTTACAGTGTACCATTTAAATATTATTTTTTTAATATTTTTAATGAGTGTTACACTTTTTCAAATTACACATAATGTACGGGTATTGAACTAGTATCTCCTCTATATATTAATGCAGAATCCTCCTATCCTATGTGTCTGCTTTCTACGCTTTGTTAGTTTCGGAAAAAAATTATGGTGCTTCGGTTTCACCGAACCTAACATCTACCTAATTTAATATTTTCCTTTTATATATCTTTTCCTAATTTAATATTTTTCTATTATTATATTTTTAAAATTTAATATTTCTCTTTTATTATATGTTACTTAATTCAATATTCTCTTTATCATATTTTTCTTATTCAATATCTTACTTTTACTCTACTAATATAAAAAAAATAAACAATTTATATCTAATTAGAAAAAATTTATATAAGTTGATTTAATTTTTATTTATAATAAAAGTTTAAATAGTTTTATTTTGAAATTTAAATATTATATTTAAGAAAAATATGAGTTATATAAAATTATTACAAAATAAAAGCAATTATAAATAATATAAACTTAAATTTGTAAAAATAATCATAATACAATGCATCGAGAATAACATTAAGAATTTAATATTTTTCTATTATTATATTTTTCTAATTTAGTTTTTTTTATTATATGTTACCGAATTCAATATTTTCTTTATCATATTTTGCCTAATTTAATATCATACTTTTATTCTAATTTCTACTAATATAAAAAATAAACAATTCATATTTAAATAGAGAAAATCTATATAAGTTGAAATAATTTTATTTTTTAGAATTTTAAATATTATATTTAAGAAAAATACAAGTTATATAAAATTATTACAAAAGGGAAATAAATATAAAATATATAAACTTAAATTTGGATATCTAATCCTAGTATAATGCATTGAGAATAACATTAAAATTTTATTTGAAAAACTATTGGTACGCAAAAAGAAAAAAAAATGGAAAAAAAAACAAAAAGAAAAAAACAACAACAACAAAAAATAATAACAAATTATTACACCTAGGAAAATAAATATTAAATATATTCTAAATCGCATTATATAATTTTAATATAATTCATTGATAAACACATTATATATCTACATGAACAAATTAATGTCTTACACAAAAATAAAATAAAAAATAATAATATTACATATACTACAAGTTAGATATACGACGTTTTTAATAGAATTATCAGTACTTTATAAATTATAATTTTTTATATCACATATTAACATACGACATGAGATGTTGTATGTTTTACATTTTTTTAAATTTAATTTTATACGATTTTCTTTTAAAGTATAAAGTATTTTAATATATTTTACAACTAATTTCATGACCCAAATAAAAATAATTAAAAAATTATTATTGTGAAAATTAATATATAATTATAACAAATAATAATACAATTTTTATATTAAATATTCTTTATCGTAAAAATCAGTTTGTAATTACAATAAACAATGATCCAATTTTGGGTTTGGGACCTGGACAGGTTACTCCAATCACCCATTCTCTGCTCAACTTAGAAACGGCGATCCAATAAACTGCTACGGCTTTATATTGGATGTGGGCTTTGGGATTGTCTTGTGTATGTATATGGCTCTGTTTTATAAGTTCACCTAAGAATGGCCGCCATACTATCTTTTTGTGGGCTTTCACATTTGGGTTTTAATGAAAAACCCCATCGAAGTACATAAAAGTCGCGAGGGGAGTTTATAAAGGGTAATTTAAATAACTACCTAGTTTTAAAGTAAGAAAATTAATTTTATGATAACAATAAAATTAATTTAAAAATATTTTGTCCACGAGATTTTTTATCATAAATACGAGAGAAACCAACAAACTGTCTCCTCAATTCTGAATCAATTTTCCCATGTGATACCACTAAAACTACTATATGAAAAGAGTTAACCCAAATTCTTTGCTATCAACTCTCAAATTCTGATATCAACCCTTCGAGTTATATATCAATCCAACTCCTAGCTTAGAGGTTATCAACCCAAATTCTTCTTGCAACTCAATTAATTAATTGATGTGAACTTAAATACTGAGAATTAAAAAAAAATTGTAGAACAATCGTAAGTATATATCAACCCAAATACTAATATTTGAAAAGGTATTTTGTATATTTTTAATCGGAAGAAATATATCAACTAAAATTAACATTATACACCCAAATATTACGAACTGAAAAATAGTTTGATGGTATAAAAGTTTTATTTTGTATATTTCAATTAATTTGAAACTATACATCAACTAAAATTAACATTCTATATCAACTCAAATACTGCGAATTGAAATAAGTTTGAGGGGATAAAAGTTTTATTTTGTATATTTCAATTTGAAACTATATAATCCCAAATGCAACTTGAAAAAAATATAAAAAATTTATTTTGTATATTGTATATCAACCAAAATGCAGACTGAAAAAAAGTCTCACATGAGATAAAAAATTTATTTTGTATATTGTATATCAACCCAAAGCCTAAAAATTGTATCAGATGAGATAAAAGTTTTAGAAGAGATACAAGTTTTATTTTGTATATTGCGAATAAAAATTGTATAGGACAAAAATTTTATTTTACATTGCGAGGAGATAAAAGTTTTATTATGAATAAATTCATACATATTGCGAGGAGATAAAAGTTTTATTTTGAATAAAGTCAATCAAAATGGGAGAGAGTTAGTTGCGAGGAGATAAAAGTTTTATTTTGAATAAAGTCAATCAGAATGGGAGAGAGTTAGTTGCGAGGAGATAAAAGTTTTATTTTGAATAAAGTCAATCAGAATGGGAGAGAGTTAGGGTCGAAAGAGGATTCCTCACTTCTTTCTCTCATTCATAACCGTGTACGATACTTAATTAATATAATAAAAAAATTTAGTATAATTGTAAAAACTTTATGACTCATCGTAAAAATGTAAAACAAAAGGTTAAATTAGTTTTTCTTGTAATTTTTCCGTTTATAAAACTAGCTATTTAAAAAATAAAATTTTAAAACATACGTTCACTTTACATAATTTATAAATATACGAATATAACTTAAATAATTTTATTTAAAAAACAAATTTTTAAAATATATGTTCACTTTACAGAATTTATAAATATATGAATATAACTTAAATAATTTCTATTGTACGAACAAAAATGGTATGAGACTTTTCCATCAGAAATCTGTGAACCCAATTTTATATCAACTCACATACAAATTTGAAATCGATATATCAACTAAAATTGATTTAGTGTTAACTTAATCAACCCTAACAATTATATATCAACCCTATATAACAAACCAAACACTACAACAACATTGAAGAAAGTTTCAGGAGAGATATGAAATTTCAACCCAAATATTAGAACTTTTGAAAAAAGAGTTTGAAGAGATACCAAATACAAACTATTGAGATGGGATAAAAGTTTTATTTTGTATATCCCAAAAATTATAAGAGATAAAAGTTTTATTTTATTTTATATATATGTGGGGAGAACGGTGGATTTAAATGGAAGAATGGTGGCGATAAAATTAATCAGACCACTTAAAAGAAAAATCTAAAAACATATGTAATTAATTAAAATAATAAAAAAACTTGGTATAATTGTAAAAACTTCCGAGTGATTGTAAATTTATAAAAGAAAAAATTAAGTTAGTATATCCTATAATTTTCCCAAGATGTGAAGGCTTAGGCTTGGGCCGCCTAATCATGGTGTCGGCACCACCAGTTATGGTTCTCACCGTCGATTCTCGATCTCTCAAAATGAGAATTGTAATTGGAATCGTGACTTTATAGTTATGATTTCAAAATTAGAATTGACGATTTTGGTTACGTTTCCTCCATTCTTTTAAACGAAACCGTTGGAAAATTATATATATATATATATATATATATATATATATATATATATATATATATATTAATATAGATTGAATAAATAGTATGTATGTTAGGAAAATTAAAAAAATATATCGGGACGTTGTTGCCACTAATGTCCCGGGATGAATTTGTAAAAAAACAAAAATCTCAATTCGGAACGTTGGTGGTAACTAGGGGTGTGCAAAATTAGCCCGAATCGGACCGGTGATAATTCGGTTCGGACTATAGTCCATAAAAATTGGAGTTTCCGGGTTACGGTTCGGTCCAAACCCGTAACTTTTCGATCCGAACCAGAATTGGACCGGTTTTCTTTTTTTTTCTTTTTCTTTTTTTAATTTTATTCATTCGTAATTTTTAAAGAAAAAAATGTTGTTAGTTGTTTATATTGTCCATATAAATCAAGAGAATGAATTATTTGTAATTTTATACTATAGTGTAATTAATTAGTTGGAAATGATTATTATATTATAACATTAATAGTAATGCTAAGAATATGTTTGTTACCATTTAATATTAGATCATATTAATTTGAAACCTCTCATAATTTTTAAAATCAAATTATATAAAACTAGTTTGTTAAAAAAAAAAAAAAAATATAAAAACCGGACCAAATCGATTTTGACCGGACCGGAGTTGGACCAGAATTTCCGGTCTCCGGTCAAAGGGTTTCCAAAATTATGGTTTACCGGTTTGGACCGGTTGCACACCCCTAGTGGCAACAGCGTCTCAATTTGTAAAAATCAGAATACACAAAATGGAACTATTATTTTACGCAATTTGTATCGAAGATAATACAACAAAATACCCTAGTTTTACGGCAAAGTTTCTTTATTTATTATTTTTATTTAAAATTTTAAAATATATTTGGTACTAAATGATCAACATAAATTTATTTATCTATTTTTTTTATTAAAAATTTGAAAATATATTTTATTTGAGATTTGTAATTACTATTTTTATTTTTCATTGATTTGCATAAACTTAATTTAGTTATTTTAATCCGTACTAAATGATCAACATAAAATTACTTATATCAAAACGATACTTAATTTATGACTATAAGTAATCATTAAAATTTCAAATAAAATGTATTTTAAAATTCTAAATAAAAATAATAACTAAAATAATATATCTGTAAAACTAGGCGTATAGTGGTATTTTGTAGTATAATTCCCATAAAAATTGCATTAACTAATAGACCTTCATTTAGTGTATTTTGGAATTTACAAAATAACCTGGACACTACCACCAGCGTCCCACATTAGATTTTTTTTAATATTCAAATTCACTGGTACATTTTTTTAATTTCTTCCACATATATATTATTTACTCAATTTATATTAAAATATATATTATTTATTTAATTTTACCGAAACTTGTTATATTTTATTATTTAAATCATAGCTAAAATATTTAATTATAAAATAATATAATATTATTTATAAATATAATATATTATATAATATATAAAAGAAAAAAGCAGGAAAAATCCAAACCGTCGATTCCGAACCAGTTCCGGTTCCGGTTTCAAAAACGTCGGTTCCACCATTTTTTAAAACCTGAAACCGTAATAAGAACCTTTAAAGCCGGTTCCGACTCCGATTGCAGAACCGTCGATTACAATTTGGAGTTTTGAATCGTTGACCAGAGTTTCGATTTTTAACCGTTAACTACGTTTTTTGTTACGATTTTAAACCCGATTTCAATTTCATTAGGCCAGATGTATGAATGATTGTAAGATTAATGAATGTGGTCTAATTAAAAAGATGGAGAATTTATATAATCAAATCACATTTTTGTCATTTTCACATGAATCTAATTACAAAATCAACTTATTCAAATTTGTATAATCTACTTATCATAACTCTTAAGTTTTTAACTATGTTGCGACTGAACTTTAAAAAATCTCCAATATTTTCAAACTTTACAATTAATTTTTTTTCTGTAAATCCATATTATGTATTTTATACATAAAATAGGAGGGGGTCTTTAGATCTGAATAATTGATTATCCTGGAAAAGAATATAATTAGCATTCAAAAATATCCAATTCGAATATTCCCTCTCTTCGATCGGGAACAAAGAACGGCCAAAAAGCATATAATTAATTAGTTTCTTGAAATTAAATAGTATTAATTCACCTAGTTTTTATTTTTTATTTTTGGAAGAAACACACACGATATTTTTACTTAAATAGATAATATTGATATTTCAAAAATACTACTCACATGCGATGAATGGGAGTATGAGACGATAAGTCTATCCGCATGTGTGGATTAGAGTAATATACGAATATCAGTATCACGGCACTATCGTGCAAAATAATGATAGTATATCCTGACTTGCATGACCATCTTATCTTATGCACCAAACAATCTTGTTAATATTTACTACGACGCTCTTCAAATGAAAAATAAAATAAAAAACAGCAATGCCAAAACTAATAATAATAATAATAATAAAATAAAAAATACTACGTGTTATCGTGCACGTTGGATAAGATTTCACATGCATCTGCATTGCTGACAGTATCAACTAACGATACATCTCGTTGCATTAATGAATAACTTAATCAAACACGTTGTGTAGACGAAACTTAGTTTTTACGTTTAATACTAAAATATTTAATTATGATTTTTCTGAATTCAATAATTATCTCACTATAGTTGACGCTTGAATTTACGATTGGGATAAATACAAACACTACTATATATTGAGAGTCTAATAAAAAAAAAACCACTCTTACGCATCACAATTATAAATACTCATTGAATATGTTTATATTTAATAAATTACAACTTAGGGGGATACTTTGTCAAATAAATATGATTCTAAATATGAAGGAGTATGAGAAATAATCATGAGGTATTTGTAAGAGATTATTGCATTTATACAATATTAGCGTCACTAGTAGTTATTATAATTATCATGCACAACTTTGTTAGACCTTTGTGGAGTTTTCACTCAACATTCGCACTTGTTCGATCTAGTGACTCAAAGATGCTCAGTATTATATCACAAGTTACTTGGGTTTATAGTTGACAATTTCTAGTCTGACTCGACTGTTGATCAAATTTGGGCCAGAGATTTCTAGACCCAAAATATGGGCTGATTTTCGTCCAACCCAGTTGATCTGATGGGCCAGTTTGACCGGCCAAAATGGAATTTGGTGGAATCAAGAGCGATTTGTTGGTTACGATTTGTTTTTTTCTCAAGATTTGTTTTTTAATCAAAAGTTAAATCCCAGTTTGCTTAGGAATTAATTAACACTTCAATCTCCAAGACCCAAACAAGCCCTTACATGAAAAAGTTGACCGCCTCTGAAAAGTGAGGGTCCTCGTGAAAAAGAACTCCCATTCCCATACTTATTCCTACTTTCACGGGCCCTCAATAGTAATTTCACTCTCTCTCTTCTTCATCAATACTGTAATATTTAGTATTTTATTGGAGTAGTAATAGGAAACCCCAAAAAAGTCCCATCCCACGCCCCTCTTTTCATACCCCATCCTCCAATCAATCGTCCCCATTCACAATTCCTCCTCTTGTCCTTTTTCTCCACCCCCTTTCCTATATAAACCCCCCAAAACCATCTCATTATCTTTACCCACCATCTTAAGCTTCTTCCAAAAAAATAATAAAAAATCAACAATGGCTTCTCCTTACAAACTCTCGTTTTCCGTAGCTCTTCTTTCTCTTTTCCTTCTCTCATCAGCTCTCGACATGTCCATAATCACCTACGACCAGGACCACGGCGTGGGCCCCGTCCGATCTGAGAGCGAGGCCTTGGCGTTGTACGAATCGTGGCTTGTCAAGCACGGGAAGGCATACAACGCGCTCGGCGAGAAGGAGAGGCGTTTCGAGATCTTCAAGGATAACTTGAGATTCATCGACGAGCATAACTCGGTCGATCGGCCGTACAAGGTGGGGCTGAACCGGTTCGCGGATCTGACGAACGAGGAGTACCGGTCTAGGTTTGCGAGCGGGAGGTTGGAGCGGAGAGCCGGCTTGACGAGCCGGAGGGCGAGTGATCGGTACGCGGTTAAGGCGGGCGAGAAGTTGCCGGGGAGCGTTGACTGGAGGGAGAAAGGCGCCATTGCGCCGGTCAAAGATCAGGGCCAATGTGGTAAG
Source organism: Phtheirospermum japonicum (assembly GCA_014905375.1). NCBI lineage: Eukaryota > Viridiplantae > Streptophyta > Magnoliopsida > Lamiales > Orobanchaceae > Phtheirospermum > Phtheirospermum japonicum. The sequence goes on from BMAC01000089.1 coordinate 1,301,333, forward strand.
TTTTTCCGATTCATTTGAAATTATTGATGCTTGATAATAATCCGTTAATTATCTGGAAATATGTTTATGGATGATGGATAATAGATTATGGATGTGTTTATATATGTATGGTTTTGTAGATGTCTCTTCATAAAGAGGAGACTCGATTCATGTGTTTTTCAATCCTGATTTGACAGGAGTCTTTGATTTGATTATTCAGTTTGGATCCTCCGAAGATGGGGACAATTTTTGTTTTTTTTAATCTTTTTTGTATTTTTTAATTATAATTTTGCGTTTTATGCTTGGGGCTAGTTTGTTTTGAACAAACAGCATTTTTAGGAATTGTATTTTTTAGTTGACTCTTTTTTGGTTTTGGTTTTGGTTAGGTCGAGTCTTTTTTTAATTATTGTATATATTTTATAATTTTCTATATTAATGTAATTGTGTTATAGCAATACAAAAATACTTATTATATTATGTTCCATTAATTAGTGATTGAATATATATATATAAAAGCATATATATAAATAATTGAAACGTATGACAAGCAATAATTTTTGAAGTTGTTCAACATTTGAGGAATTGAATAAAACATACCTGTGTGGGCCTTGTGGCCTAGCAAACAAAATTGATGATATGGTTTGGATTTTTTTTAAAGTGAGTTTCTAATGCATATTATATATTTTTTCTAATATAGGGAGTTGTTGGGCTTTCTCAACTGTTGCTGCTGTCGAAGGTGTAAACAAGATAGTAACCGGAGATTTAATAGTCTTGTCCGAGCAAGAGCTTGTCGATTGCGACAGGTCATACAACCAAGGCTGTAATGGTGGCCTTATGGATTACGGCTTTAAGTTCGTCATCGATAACGGCGGTTTGGATACGGAGGACGATTACCCATACAATGCTCACGATGGCACTTGCGATGGTTATCGGGTATATGAATTCCCAATTGAATTGTCTTAATTTGCTCTATTATATAATTTCAAATATTTAAACGCGTTTTTGTTATTTCTATATCCTACAGAAAAACGCGCATGTAGTTTCTATTGATTCATATGAAGATGTCCCCGAAAACGACGAGCAAGCATTGATGAAAGCGGTGGCCCATCAACCCGTCAGTGTCGCTATTGAAGCTGGTGGCAGAGCTTTCCAGCTCTACCAATCGGTATGTTCATCATCGTTTAACCAAATTATTAACAATTAAAAAAAAAAAACTTGAAAGTGCAATTTTTAATTTATTTTTTTGCAAAACCTTTAGGGTGTCTTCACCGGGCTCTGTGGGACCGACCTAGACCACGGTGTCGTTGCAGTTGGGTACGGAACCGAAAACGGCAAAGACTACTGGATCGTGAGGAACTCGTGGGGCCCCAGCTGGGGAGAGAGCGGCTACATCAGGCTCGAGCGCAACGTGGCCAACACCACAACCGGCAAGTGCGGGATTGCGGTCGAGGCATCTTACCCTATCAAGACGGGCCAGAACCCACCCAAGCCCGACCCATCCCCACCGTCTCCGGTGAAACCCCCCACTGTCTGCGATAAATACTACTCGTGCGAGTCAGGGACCACCTGTTGCTGCTTGTACCAGTACGGGAGATTCTGCTTTGGCTGGGGGTGCTGCCCCATGGAGTCGGCAACGTGCTGCGACGATCACTCGAGCTGCTGCCCGCATGACTACCCGGTTTGCAATCTCGACGCGGGTACTTGTTTGATGGTAATGTTTTACATTTACTAATTAAAAATATTGATTACTTTTGTTTCAAGGGGGTAACGACTGATGTTGTGTGTTGTGGTGAAACAGAGCAAGGATAATCCATTGGGTGTACCGGCATTGAGAAGGGAGAATGCGAAGCTGAGCTGGTCGAGCCTCCTTGGTGGTAGGAAGATTAGCAGTGCTTGAGCGGGATTATTATTATTATTATTATTATTCTGCTATGGGGAGGCACATACCATTGCTTCTTTAAGTTATATATTCTAGAACATGTAATGTGTTAGCCATGGATACATTTTAAATAATTTTGTAAATAATTCTTGCCTTTTTCGTTTCTTTGTCTGGACGTTTTATGTTGGGTCTTTGTAAATAATTTGCATATTTGGAAGTAAGCTTGAATTAGAATTACAAATGCAATTTTTTGTTTGTGTTTATGCATTCAAATTTGCTTGCTTCTCGCTGTTACTTTTAAGCTCAATTTGTTCTTGATTAAATAAACCGATTATTATCGTACTGTATTATATGTTTGTATAAAAGTGTTTTGAACGGAAGATGTTTGATTGTCTACTGATATAAATTATTATTGAGTATATTTTTGTTAATAATATAGATTTATTGGTATTAAATATATTGAATTATTAAAAAAATATTATAACAAAGTAATCATTATTTTAAAATTATAAAAATATATTATTGAATTGCTAATTTGAAATTATATTAAATTTAATTTGTATAAAATCATAAATATTACTAATAATTAATCAATAAATTATTTGTAAATAATTTTTTAATAAATGGATAATATATATTTTATGTAATTATATAATTATTCGTAAATCTAAAAAATGTGAGCGCCAGCACCCTAAAAAGTGGGAAGACACTTGAGGTACCGAAAGGAGAAACATGGTTGGAGATGAAGAAAAAGGAAACGGAGGCGAAACAAACTGATATTAGGTCACCCAATACCCAACAACCCCTGTAACCGAAAAACAAGAGATTCCTTGGACCCTCGTTCCAAAAAATATTGAATCAGTTCATTTTCCTTCTAGGATTCGAAAAGCAACAAGACAGAAATATTTTATATTCTAATTTTCTTTTCTTTATTATATATTCATGACAATATTTATGTTTATGAACGATATGCATAGCTAGTTTTATTTATTTTGGTTACGGGCATGTTGAACCCTAATAACTTGATTATAATTTAATTAATTCACGTGATGATTTTCTATTATTTCTATGGAGTTTATTGTCTTATTTTATTTATTTAATCATGATGTGTTTTTATCTCTTTTATCTTGATCACCTAAACGAGGTTTTGCATGTCTATCGCTAGAATTAAACCTTCAATTCGTATTGTTGTCATGTTCGATTCGTTCGTAACAACTAATATTTACACTATTAGGGATAACACAAAATAAGTTAAATAACCGAGATTATGAGTTTGTTACTTAGATTAATATATTTTTCTACTTCTAAAAGTTGATATTGCATTAAAACTATAGAGCTTATATAGGTAGTCCAATAGTTAGATTTAATCGAATAGCTTATTTCGATTAATTATTCGGTAAGGGAAAATTCGGATAGCAAAACTTATTATTATTCAGGGCTAGTAATTTTGTAAAAATAATAGGATTAGTTGTCACAATTAATGAGACTCAATTGAGCGAGGGTGAAGACGGAACCGTGAACCAGAAGCTTTATTATATTATTTTAATTCATATAAATTGGTAGTATTTTAAATTACAAAAAAAAATCACTTCTTTCGTTAGTAGTTTTTATTATTTCAATCAATATAAAACTAGTAACAATGTAATTTACACTCCTTCTGGAATCAACTTTCACTTACAGCTACTACTAATTAGGGAGGAAAGTAATTTTTTTTTATAAATATTATATTTACCGAGCTGCGACACGGGGTCTGTGACAAAAAATTATATATATATATATATATATATATATATATATATTGGATTATTTATAAAAATGAATTGAAAAACTTTTGTTGATATATCTTGAATCTCTCGCTTCGTCGAGTTGTACGGGGGTCTCGCTGCCCGGTCAGCGAGTAGGGGGGGCGAAGTCCCCCTTGCCTGAGGGTCAGGAGTCGCCCCCGACCCAAACGGTATGCAGTTTTGGGCCTTAAGCCCAATTTGGTGTATTCTCTCAATAATATAAATATGGTCTTTGAGATCAGAAATCTGTAACCCTAATCAATAATAAAATTCGTTCTTCTCTCTACCCGTGGACGTAGCCAATTTGGTGAACCACGTAAATCTGTGTCTTCTTTACGTTTTCTGTTTATTACTTTATAATCATATTCATTCATAACAAACTGGTATCAAGAGCCTGGTCGATTTGATCAGGGTATTTCCGTACCGTTAAGGTTTCTTTTGCCGACTGAGAATGTCTGCTTTCAACGTAAAGGTTGACAAATTCACTGGGAGAAATAGTTTTGGATTATAGCAGATCAAGATGCGATCTCTGCTGAAGCAGCAGGGTCTGTGGGCGCCGCTATCAGGAAAACCTAAATTTAAGAATGTAGATGAAGAAGAGTGGAATACCCGAGAGGAAAAGGCCCACTCGACTATTATGCTATGTCTGTCTGACGATGTTATCATTGAGGTTGCTGATCAGGAAACTACCGCTGCTCTCTGGTTGAAGTTAGAGTCTCTACTCTAACCAACAAGTTGCTCTTGAAGCAACATCTGTTCCGTTTATGCATGCAGGAAGGTACTCCCCTTCGTGATCATCTAGACAAATTAAACAAAAATTTACTAGATTCGCGTAATATTGATGTTAAAGTAGAAGATGAGGATGCTGCTTTAATTTTGTTAATATCTTTGCCTGAATCGTATGAGAGTTTTGTTGAATCGTTTATTATTGGGAAAAGTACTCTGTCTCTGGAAGATGTTCGATCTGCCCTCCACAACAGAGAAGACCGTCAACGGGCAACTGGCTCTACCACAGAAAATCAGGCATCGGGGTTGTTTGTCACAGGTAAAGAAAAAGGGAGATTTGGGAAGAAAATTGGGAAGCCAAATCAGAAAGGTTCAAAAGGTCCTAAACCTGAAGACATCTGCAATTACTGTAAAGAACCAGGGCACTGGAAGAATGATTGTCCTAAGAAGAAGAGGAAGCAGGGGAAAAAAGGGGGTGTCGGCGGTTCTGCAGCTGTGGCAGAAACTGATACGAATTCTGAAGAAGATATGGCTTTGGTTGCTACTAGACAGTCTCATCGTAATGATGTGTAGGTTCTTGATTCTGGGGCATCGTACCATATTTGTTCTAATAGGGAGTTCTTTTCAACCTATAAGTAGATAGATGGAGGAAATGTTTTCATGGCAAACAACGCTGTCTGCAAAGTGGTTGGAATTGGCTCAGTCAGGATACGGACAAATGATGGGGTATTCTGCACCTTGAATGAAGTCGGGCATGTTCTACAGATGATGAAGAAACTGATATCATTGAGTCTTCTTGACAGTAAGGGTTTCAGTTTCAAAGGTGAAGGTGGAGTTATGTATGTCTGTCAAGGTTCAAAGGTGGTCCTAACAGGCCTGAAACGCGGTACCTTATATTATCTGCAAGGTTCCACTATGACAGGTTATGCTGATATTGCATCATCCGAGGTTCAGAACACGAATATGACCAGGCTGTGGCATATGAGGCTCGGTTATATGGGAGAAAGAGGGATGCAGATATTGTCAAAGCGGGATCTTCTTTCTGGGCATAAAGTGCATAGTCTTGAATTCTGTGAGCATTGTGTGTTTGAGAAGTTTCATCGTAACAAGTTCCTAAAGAAGGCCATTCATTAGACCAAGGGAACTCTCGACTACATTCATATGGATTGTTGGGGCCCATCACGTGTTGAGTCTATTGGAGGCCACAGATATTTTGTGTTTATGATTGATGACTACTCAAGGATGACTTGGGTAATTATGATGAAGAACAAAAGTGAAGCGTTCAAGAGATTTAAGTAGTGGAAGGCGTTGGTAGAAAATCAGACTGGGAAGAAGATTAAGCGACTGCGAACTGATAATGGCCTGGAGTTCTGTTCGTCTGATTTCAACAAGTTCTGCAAGGATGTAGGGATTGCTCGACACCACACCATTCGACACACACCGCAGCAGAATGGTGTGGCAGAGCGCATGAATCAGACATTGCTGGAGAGAGCGAGATGCATGTTCTCAAATGCTGTTTTGGCTAGAAAATTTTGGGCAGAAGCAGTAAACACGGCGTGCTATCTGATCAACCGTGGTCCTCACAGTGGAATTGATTGCAAGACACCTTACGAGTCCATTGGTGCAGAAAATTGTAGTGGTGTTGATAAACAGGTGGAGCTGCAAGTCACTCTTGATGAGAGTAAATCACAACTCCAAGGTGGAAAAGATCAACATACTACTGCTGAAAGTACAAGTTCAGATGTTCATCTAGAAGCTCGCCAGACAAGCATAACTATTGATAGAGCTTGGAGAACATGCGTGAAGCCTCCTGTGCGATACGGTTTTGAGGATATGGTGACTTATGCATTACAAGTCGCTGACGAGTTAGAAGAGGAAGAACCATCTGTAGGTGAATCATTCACATATAGAGAGGCTATTTCAGGTAGTAATTCGGCTCAATGTCTCACTGCAATGAGAGAAGAGATGGAATCACTTGATAAGAATCTGACTTGGGAGCTGGCCAAATGGCTGAAGGGGAGGAATATTGTCACTTTCAAATGGATATTCAAGAAGAAGGAAGAAACCACATCTGGTGAGGGTGTGAGATACAAGGCTCGACTAGTTGCAAGAGGGTTCACACAGAAGGAGGGGGTTGACTATAATGAGATATTCTCACTAGTGGCCAGACACACTTCCATCAGAGTGTTACTAGCAATGGTTTCACAACAGGATTTAGAACTTGAGCAACTTGATGTGAAGAAAGCTTTTCTACATGGAATGTTCAAAGACGATATCTACATGACTCAATCAGAGGGGTTCCAGGTTCCGGGGAAGGAAGATTATGTTTGCAAGTTGAAGAGGTCCTTATATGGGCTAAAGCAGTCTCCGAGGCAGTGGTATAAGAGGTTTGATAGTTACATGATCCAGTTGGGATACAACAGGAGTCCACATGATTTTTGTGTGTATCACAACAAAGCAGATGATGGTTCCATGATCTATCTCGTTCTGTATGTGGATGATATGCTCATAGCTGCGAAGTCCAAGTCTAATATTCAGAAGCTGAAGGACCTGCTCAGTGCTGAGTTCGATATGAAGGATTTGGGTGCTGCCAAGAAAATTTTGGGCATGGAGATATATAGGGAAAGAAAAAAGAAGAAGCTCTTCGTGTCACGAAAGAGTTACATTGAGAAGATATTGTCTATATTTGGCATGTCTACCGCCAAGCCTATTGATACCCCAAGTACTACAAATATTCATTTATCTGCTGATTATACACCGAAGACTGTAGCTGAGTAGGAATACATGTCTCGAGTTCCATACTCTAATGGAGTAGGGAGTTTGATGTATGCTATGGTCTGCACGAGACCAAATCTTGCACATGCTGTGAGTGTTGTCAGCAGGTTCATGGGACGACCTGGAAAGGATCATTGGCAAGCTGTGAAGAGGAACTTTCGTTATCTTAAAGGTACGTCTGATGTTGGTCTCTTGTATGGAGGTGATGCTCATGGTTCTGTGACTGGTTACTCTGACTCTGATTATGCTGGAGATGTTGATAGTAGAAGATCTATGACTGGTTATGTCTTCACTCTTGGTGGTTCTGTTGTTAGTTGGAAGGCAACTCTAAAGGCTACAGTTACTCTTTCTACAACTGAAGCAAAATATATGGCACTGGTAGAAGCTGCTAAAGAGGGAATTTGGTTGAAAGGGCTTGTATGTGATCTTGGTCTACATCATGATCAAGTATTGTGTTTTGTGACAGTCTGAGTGCAACCTGTTTGACCAAGGATCAGGTTCATCATGAGAGGACCAAACATATTGATGTGAGGTATCATTTTTTGAGGAATGAGCAGAGAATCAAGGTGATAAAAGTAGGTACTGCTAATAATCCTGCTGACATGTTCACCAAGCCGGTCCCACATAGAAAGTTTCGACATTGTCTGGACTTGCTAAACGTCAAAAGCTGTTAGTTGCCCAAGGAGGGCAAATCTGAGGCAGAAAGAAGGAGTATGTTCATTTGGCATTGTAATGATGCATATGCAAGGAAGATTCAAGTAAAGGTAGAGATTTGTTAATATGTCTTGAATCTCTCGCTTCGTCGAGTTGTACGGGGGTCTCGCTGCTCGGTCAGCGAGTCGGGGGGGTCAAGGGGGGGCGAAGTCCCCCTTGCCTGGGGGTCCGGAGTCGCCCCCGACCCAAACGGTATGCAGTTTTGGGCCTTAAGCCCAATTTGGTGTATTCTCTTAATACTATAAATATGGTCTTTGAGATCAGAAATCTGTAACCCTAATCAGTAATAAAATCCGTTCTTCTCTTTGCCCGTGGACGTAGCCAATTTGGTGAACCACGTAAATCTATGTCTTCTTTATGTTTTCTGTTTATTGCTTTATAATCATATTCATTCATAACAACTTTGACGAGTTCATTTTAAAGAGAAATTTGGAAACCAATCTTATAGTCGTATGGGGTTGTAAAAATGAGCAAACTCGGGTGGATATTGTTAATTAGGACATAAAACGAATACAAAAGGCATTAAATTATTCGATATACTTGAATCAAAAAAATACAAAACTGATGTTTTCCTTCAAGAACTTGCCAACAATACTGCTAGAGGTGGCAATATGATTAAAATCGACCAGTATTTTAACCGGACGAACCTAAATCGTAACCGAATCGGCAGTGAACTGGTTATGATTAAGGTATTAGGTTGGTTAACCGAACCGCCGGTTAACCAAAAATTTAGCGTTTAACCGACGTTATTTTTAAATGAATTAAAAAACTTAAATAAATTTGAATAATTGAAATAAATGAGATAAACAAATGAGAAACTTAAATAAAACTAGAATGAGATAAATAGATAAGAACTTAAATAAAAATTTGAATAATTGAATTTTAAAGTAAAAAGGTTAAATTCTAATATTAGAAATCAAAATTAAAATTTGTAACTTTTAATATTAAAATTAACTTGCCAACGTAGCATCGTAGAGGAATCAAAATCCACGTAATTCTATTTTTTTTAATTTTGAAACAAAAAATGAGTTAAAAAAAAAGACTTGATTTTAATTATAATATTATAAATTAAAAATAAAAAATTTAACTTTTTAATATTATAATTAACTTGCCTACATATTCTCGCAGAGGAATCAAAGTCTACGTGTTCTTATACTTACCTTACCTACCTACGTCATGGGGATAGTGGAGGAGGCTCGTCTTCGTTCATTCGTCGTTGTCGTTGCTTCCCGAAGTGGTATCATGATGGTCGCTCTTTTCACCTTCACCTAACTGCAGTTCTTGTTATCGTTTTTCAGCTTTGATCCAATCATTTAAACATTTGATTTTCAAGATTTTTGGGCAATAAGTTAGACCTCTGATCATCTAATACAAAGCCTCTCGTGCTAAAGGCATGTTCAACAGAAACGGTTAAAATAGGAACGACGAGAACCTTCTTGGCAATTCTAGAGAGTGTAGAAAAAATAGTGGTCACTTTCGACCAAAACTGCACAAGATCGTTAGTACCATCGGGCTTTTTTGGGATACTTTCCGATTCAAAAGCCTTTAAATAACTTTCTAATTCCATTGTTCGACTAGCACTATCCCTTTGCCATTTTCGCTTAGTATTTTCAATCAACCTCGTATATGCAGGGGCGGATCTACCTTGTCGTTTGAGGGGGTCATGGCCCCCCCAGAAAAAATTCTCAAATCATAATACTATTTATGATTTTTTGTTATTTGCAGTTATATAAAAAATAGCTTCCAATAACTTATAAGTGTGTACCTTGGCTTGATGGTTTATGTACACAATCCCTTCTTAAATGGTCCAAGGTTCAACTCTTTCTCATGCCTATTTTTCTTCTTTTTTTGTTTTTCTTGTTTTTCTACATTTTTTATCTTTCTTTTATATATATCTTTCTCATTTGTTTATTCTCTCTCATTTTTTCTTCTCTCTACCTCTTCTTTTTTTATGTTTGTTATCTTTCTTTTTATTTTCCTCTTTCTCATTTGTTTTTTTATTCTTTATACTTTCTTTTATTCATTATTTTTATATATTCTTTATCTTTCCATTTCCTCTCTTTTTATTTTCCTCTTTCTCATTAATTAAATCTAAAAACAACAATAGGATTAAAAATACAACCCATCTCTCTTTCAGTTTATTTTCTTTTTTTGTATTTTTATCCTTTTTTTTTTCTCTATCTCGTTAATTAACTTTAAACACAATAATATAAAATTAGAAAAATATCACCTATTTCTCTCTTTTTTCCCCACCTTTTCTTTTTTCTTTCCCTATTCTTGCTAATTAATGTTATCAACTTAGAAGTATAAACGTGTCTTTCTTATTTTCGTTCACCCCTCTGTAGCTCATTTTTTCCCTTCTTATTTTTAATTTAATATTCTTTCTAATTTAACTCAACACCAAAGAGGTCAAAAATATATTTTTCCTCTTGCTGTAACACAAGTTGATTTTCGCAATATAACCAAATTATTGTTATCTTCTAATACGCGGCCTCCCCAAACTAGAAATTCTGGATCCGCCCCTGCGTATATGGGATTAGAGCTTGTCGAGGGTCATTGAATAACAGTTTTACATTAAAAGTGGTGGGGAAGGTGAATATGTCATATTAATATCACTAGAAGATTGATTGTACTCATGACAAATATGTAATAAAGATTGTTTTGCTTTGTAAGCATAAGTTAAGGGGTTTAACATTTAAATTTTATAAAAAAGGTCCTAATGCTTCATGATAAACTATAAGCAAATCTTTTAAACACTCGACCCAATAATTCAGGCTAGGATTTTTGCAATTAAAAAAACATTGAGAATGTAGAGAAAATATTTGACCCATTTAGACAACTAACTAACTATACATTCACTCATTTCAGGTGAATCGAGTAATGAATTACTAATAAGTACAATTTGAATACATTGATCAAGAAATAGTAGAGGTGGGATAATAAACACCGGATAAAGTCGCGGTAGCATCGATTTTTTTTAAAAGGGGCATCATATTATAACAGTCATCCCATGCATTGAAAAATAAAATGAAATCGACATCTTGAATAGCAAAGAATGCACACAATATTTCTCTATATTCAAAAGAATCATTAAGCAATTTATAAGTCGAGTTCCAACGATTTGATACATCAATTGAAAAGTTTTTGGATGCAAATCATTGTTTCGACAATATTTTCGCCATTTTTTGCAACCAAATTATGTTTTATGCGAAATATTTATCGTGGTAGGTGAGCTATTAAACTCACTATATGCATCAAGCGTTTTTGCAAAGTTCAAGAATTATCAACCTAACCCGTCCAAATATCCGAACATATTGAGACACTATGGGACAAACTATAAAATATGAAGATTAAATTCAACTTATACTTACCAACTATTTTTTCAATATCGCGAGTAACTTTATTTCGTGAAATCATAGTGCTAAATGGATTAACTGCACCTCTAGTAAAATCTTCATAATGATTACTATGCGCATGGTTAAAAGGAAGACCCATAATGAAAACAAATCTTGCAATAAGTTTTTTATGACCACTTTCGCTATAATGAAATAAATTAGAAGTTGTACCTTGGTCGCCGGCCCCGACGGTAGATGAAAATGAGAAGGTTAATTGTATTTGAGAGTTATTAAACCGTATTTGTCATGATACTTCTTCTCTATATGGTATTTGAGCGTCCCGTAGCCCCTATTATTTTTGGAACCGAATGCGTAGTTATTCTTGCAATAATTGCATTGTGCCTCGAGGTACATCATCGACCTTCGTTCTTGTGAAATGCAATCCGAAGACGGGGGATTAGTATTCCTTCTGTTTTGATTGAGGCATGACATATCGCTATTATCACCCCCTTATTCCTCATTTTCATCCGGATTGACGTCGGCCAGCAGTTCGAATTCGTCGGAGGTGGGTAAATTCTCATCGAAATTGGTTTGATTATACTCGTCGAAATTATTTGATTATATAAGTTCTCATCGTTATCTCATCGGTAACATAATTTACAGCAACGATCGAAGGTTCACGTCGAGATTCTCGACCTCCAACTCGGCCTCGATCTCGACGAGATTCCAGAATAGTATTAATATTAATATTACGAGAAGAGCTCGTCATAATAATATTATAAAAGAAAGATAAGTAAAACGAGAAGAAGAAGATTATTGATAGTATTTTTGCACAAATTAACAATTTCAAGTTTGAAAATATAAGAGAATAAGAAGAAGAATATTATAAATGAATTGTGTGAGGATTGGTGTGGGGGGGGGGGGTATTTATAGGTGTAGAAATAGATATTAAAAAAAATCAAAAAAATATCCGTTGGGAAACAGTCGGTTTCGGTTAACTAGCGGTTAAATCTCCAACGGTTATTTCATTCGAACCATTGATTTCAAACGGTTAAAAATCGATCGGTTTAACCAACGATTGTTTTTCTTTCTCGGTGGTGTAGAAATAGATATTAAAAAAAATCAAAAAAATATCCGTTGGAAACAGTCGGTTTCGGTTAACTAGCGGTTAAATCTCCAACGGTTATTTCATTCGAACCATTGATTTCAAACGGTTAAAAATCGATCGGTTTAACCAACGATTGTTTTTCTTTTCTCGGTTAAACTGGCGGTTTTGATTTGCCAGAATTCGAAACTGAAATCGAACCGCCAGAACCTAACTTACAGTTTCGTTTTAATCGAAACCACCGATCAACGGTTAACTAAAACCATTGACCAAAACTGAAATCGACGATTCACCGAAATTGGCATTATCATGTCTAAATACTGCATACATTATCATAATAAAATCATGTCTTTTACTTTCGGTCATGATGTCCCACAGTTCAAGTAAAATAGTCAAAAGGCCCCTCAAGATGAACAAAATACCAATAGAATTATTACCTGAGTAATAAAACATGGTCTAATTGTTATAGTATACAACAAAAATTGGTATAATTACTTTGGGTAATAATTCTTAAATGTATCGCATCAAGTTCCCATACATTCCAAACATTTTTAAATACTTAATTGTATGTAACACAGTAGTCACATAGCTACACGGTTGATCAATTGCCGTTCCAGAATTCAATATAATTAACACATATATTTAAAAAAAAAAAAAATCATAAATAATATTATTAATTGTTTTTCCTTTTTCTGAGAATTATATATTATTATTATTATTATTATTATTATTATTATTAAGTGCGAAAGTCGCTAGTCTTGAAGAAAACTAGTGAAGTCGCTGGTTCAACATATCAATTAATAATTGGAAAGGTGAAGGCGGTCGGTCACTTGCTTCTACCGTCGCGTCATTTACGAAACACTGAAACCCTCCCCGTCGTATTAGCGGAACCCCCAGCAACCACCACCGCCGCGCCGCCGTTGACCCCGATTTCAGGTAGCTTCAGCATCCTTTGATCGTCCTTTTGCAGTTCGTATGTATATTTCCATGCCCGCCAAACACTGAGAGTTATTATTGTTTGATTCTTAAGAGTTGATAGCTGTTATCATTTACACTCATCCCTTCCGTAATCGATAGATTTTCGCAGTCGCAATTCGTGAAATCGTATTTTCAACGAGAAATTGGTGTTATAGTGATGCAAATAACATTTCGTACAAATCACGCTGTTAATTTTAATCGATTAATCTTAGATTCGTTCATAATTTCTCTGGATAAGCATTCTTTCCGAGACCGGAACTCTAAGCTTGGTCATAATTTCATCGCTGTTGTTTTTCCCAAATTACCGAGTATGATGGAGTATACAAACCGCGTGGTTACTTAGTCTTGCCTTCATCATAAGATGTATAGTTGGAACTGCGTATATCTGACAACAATAATGGATAGGTTTTTTTACTTGACTGTGTGTTTTTCAAGGGGCATCTTACACGTTAGGTCATTTACTTTTTTGTGGTTATATTGATTTTTTTTTTTTAAAAGCCATCTTATAATTGGATCAGTGTATTTCATTCATCTCTACTGAATGTCATCATTTTTCTTTTTTGTTTCTATTTGCCACGATAAACTAAAATATTAACTGGTTCTTTGCAGTCATTATACAATCTTAACTGCGATGAAGTATGTGGGTTTGGAAAAGTTAGAATTAATTTAGCATCATCTTTCCCACACCATATATGGTAGATTACATGTTACTTACTGAGTTACTGTCTAATTCTTTATCATTGCAAAGGGATTTAAGTTACTGAGGGAAACTTTATTGTTTTTGAGATATTATGTGGATTTCTTTAACAAATTATTAAAATTTTCTCAATTTTTCTCGGGAGGCTCATAATTCAGTTATTGCTGCAAGTTTCTAAAATTCTCTAATGGTTGCACACTTCTTCTGTTTAATACCGTAAAGGCTGCCGAAAATGAGTTCGGATGCTCCCGATTCATCGAATCCGAAGGATCTTAAATCTGCAGATATAAAAATGTCTACCTCAGTAGAACCTGAGCCTGATAATTCGGAACATGACGCGCCTTCCAAATTTTCTGCTTCTGGCATCTCCACTTGGGCGAAAAATCTGAAAATTCCTCAGCCATTTGTTGGATCCCAGGAAGCATCACCAACAGGAGATTCAGCAAAATCACCTTTTTCACGTCTCACCAGTGGGTTTGGATTGCGCCCATCTCCCAAATCTCCTCAATCAGAAGGAAGTTCGGCTGGAGCTTCACCAACTACACAATCGGGCTTTATTGGGACCATCACAAAAGGATTAGTCGACTCATCTAAGAACGCAGTCAAAGCTGTGCAGGTCAAAGCTCGTCATGTTGTGTCTCAAAATAAGAGAAGATACCAGGTTACTTTCTTGACACTAGGTTTTTGTTGGTTATTATAAGTAAACCATTTCATATGTTTTTTGATTTTTTTTCATCATACAACTTATTTGCAAGTTTTTGGAGTTCTGTTTATGACAGTTTTGAACTCTTTATTTATATTAAAAAATGTGAAGTGAATTTCACAAATAGTTTGCGGCATTTTTTTTTTTAAATATTTTTATTTTTGGTGTACTTTTGGTAGAGTAGATCCATAAATTGGTATGTGCCTCTGACTGTTTATTTCAATAGGAGGGAGGATTTGATCTAGATATGACTTACATCACAGAGAATATTATCGCTATGGGCTTCCCTGCCGGTGATATGAGCTCTGGCTTTTTTGGCTATGTTGAGGTATAATATCCTATTCATCTGAAATTCTACAAATGAATCATTGTTGATTATATGCTAATTTAGAACTTAGTGATGTTTGTGGTTTAGGGATTTTATCGGAACCACATGGAGGAAGTAATCAAGTTCTTTGAAACTTATCACAAGGTAATTAGCTGCATTATTACAGTCTTTTGCTATTAGATTTACCATGATTAACATGGGCAAGGAATCTTGTGGTCATCGGCTTCACCTTAAACAATTTCGTGAATCGCACTTCAACTTGTCTTTTCATTTCACACTGTAACTAATAGAACGACTTACTCGAATCTGATCTATTTCAATCATGCAGGACAAATACAAAGTGTACAACCTTTGTTCTGAAAGATTGTACGATGCTTCTTTATTTGAGGGAAAGGTTTGTGCGTTCTCTATGTTACCAAATTCTATTAATTTGCCAAATTGAGTGCTTTTATTGTGAAATTATTGCTTCTAGAGCATTTAACTGTTCGATGGTTTATACCTTTTGCTTTGTACAGTGTCTCAGTTTATCACTATTCCTTACATTATACTAGTATGTGTTTATGAAATCTTTCTTTTTTTCCTCTTATTCAACAGGTGGCTAGCTTTCCATTTGATGATCATAATTGCCCTCCTATTCAACTCATCATATCATTTTGCCAAAGTGCATATTCATGGTTGAAGGAGGATATTGAAAATGTTGTGGTCGTGCATTGTAAAGCTGGAATGGCTAGGACAGGGTTGATGATTTCCAGTCTTCTTCTGTATCTGAAGGTAAAGTTGATCATTCCCCTTGTTCCAATCGCAATAATGAAGAGGTCATATATTTGAATGAATATGGTCCTTTGTTTCCTATTTAATCGCAATCATTGTTGTTTTATAGTTCTTCCCCACCGCTGAGGAATCAATTGACTATTACAATCAGAAGAGGTGTATTGATGGGAAAGGACTTATTCTGCCTAGTCAGATTGTGAGTGTTAATACTTTTAAAGCTATAGTAAATATATATATATATATATATATAGGGTTGGGTTCAAATGAGAACCCGTCATTATATATGAACCTAGGGACTTATCTTGACCATTAGATTGGATAATCTTGATGGTTGAGATCATGACATGTCAGCATGGTAATAATGTAAAAAAATGTATTAATTAATTAAAAATGGTATTTTGGACATATATCAACGTTTACAAAGAGCACTACATTATTCTTTAGAAAGCACAATAGATTAAGAAAAAAAACACTACGATTGTATACAAAAAGCATCGCAAATTTCGTCTATAAACTGCCAATTCAAAATTTTGAAATGAAACTCAAATTTTCAACAAATCATAACTTTTTCAAATTTTATTCGTTTTGAATGAAATATATATCAAATTAATCACATTCTCAAGATCTACAATTTAAGATACATATTGCATGTTTTAAAACGTAATATATATATATATATATATATATATATATATATATATATATATATATATATATATATATATATAATTAAATTAAAAAAACTGGACTGATTTTAGTACTGTAGTCTACAGTACTGTGTAAAAAGCACAATGAACCTGGACATATAATTGCACTGTGCAATATTAGATCTAAGGCCAGGATTAGTCCCTAGGTTCACATATAATGACGGGGTTCTCATTTGGACCCAATCCTATATATATATTATATATATATATATATATATATATATTTTTTTTTTCTAAGCTCCTTTACACCTTTTAGTATGTGTTTATTTCTTATAGAGATATGTCAAGTATTTTGAACGAATTTTGGCGTACTTCAATGGAGAAAACCAGCCAGGTCGTAGGTATGTGTTATTTATGATTGTATTTTATATGGACTTGTAATTTTCCAGTTCAATATTATATATAGAGAGAGAAAGAAAATTTGTAGGATAACATGGGGATGAAAAAGGATATTATCACGGCGTGAGATGTTTTAATTATGTACTGAATTGCATAATACAGATGCATGCTCAGAGGATTTCGGCTGCATAGATGCCCATACTGGATCAGGCCTTCTATAACAGTCTCCGATCATAATGGTTACTACATTTCTCTTTATTTTGCTTCTATGGGTAAACCTTTCGATTTCCCTAATGAGCGTTGTTTTTAACTAGTGCTTTCGGAATGTAGGTGTTCTCTTTTCAACAAAAAAGCATCCAAGAACCAAGGATTTGTCGGTGTGCTTCCCTTCTTGCATTCAGTTTCAATCAGTAAAACTAATAATTTTGAATTACTAATGACATACTTAGAAAGCTTCATAACATCTTTCACAGCGTTGTGAACCTCTTGGGTAACTATATGTAATAATTTATCGTGATCCGTGTTGCTCGGTTTGACTAAATGTGGTCAATGTTGTGACGTGGAGCCACCTATTAATATGAATATTTGCTTTTCTGAGATTGGTGAAATCGAATGCCTTAGACGCATGGGTTTTGACCTTGTACTGTTTTGCAGCCTGAAGATTTTTGGTTCAGCGCACCAAGGAAAGGGATAATGGTGTTTGCTCTACCTGGGGAGCCTGGCCTGACAGATTTGGCTGGCGATTTCAAAGTCCATTTTCATGATCGCCAGGGGGACTTTTATTGGTATAATAAGTTACCGATATCTAATCCTTTTCTTTTCGTTATGCAAATGCTCGTTAAGAATGGAGAAAAGATTTCTAGTGGAAGCACATTTAATGTTCCTTTTTTTTTTTCTTCTTATTTTTTTCTTTTTAATTGTCAGCTGGTTGAACACAACAATGATTGAAAATCGAAAAGTTCTAAACACAAGTGATCTCGATGGCTTCGACAAGGTAAACTATATTAGTGTGTATCAAATATGGTTTATTTACCAAATATCTTATATTTTGAACCTTTCCTAGTTTTGCCTTCTCACTTCTAATGCTCATCCTACCCATTGGAAGTATTTGTTAGCTCTTGGCTGGGAAGAACACACGCAAAGTTTTTAGTGTGATTTAATCAGAGTCCAAAAGCAAAGAAAATAATTGCTTTAGATTTCTGATTTTGCTTTGTGCCCACAAGGGAGAAAAACAATTTAACCTACATAAAAATTGTCGGTAAATGTGAAGAAATTGTTAATTGTAGGTAAAAAAGAATTGTTGTCGGTAAAATATTTACCAACATTTTTAAATTTTTTTTTTGGGGGGTAGTGTATCCTTGTTCATATAGTGCACATGTATTGTTCACCGTATATTGCATGACTTTTGCCTTTCTCTACCTGTGTACAGAGAAAACTGCCATCCCCAGGCTTCCAGATCGAAGTCGTGCTCGTGGATTACGACTCTGCTGCTACATCAGCAAGGCCTCCATCAGAAACCACCAATGATGAATCAGCCCAAAACCCAGGCCCAACCACAACCACACAACCCAGTCCTGGCCCATCTGAACAACCAATGAACTCAACCAAAGACAAGAACGACGAGTTCTCAGACAGTGAATCCGAGGAAATTGCATCTTCGAAAACCAGACAATCCGAACTCTCTTCCCAGGTTACTGGAACTGCCACTGCAAAAGACGTCAATGTCGATGCGCAACAAATCTCGAGTCTGACGCGTAAGACGGAGCAAGTCTCTTTAGGAACTTCAGCTCCGGCGCCTACCGAGGTAAAGAAGGAAGCTGTCGGAGGATCTGGGCCGTCCAAGAAAGTGGAGGAGGTAAGTGAGTTCAAAGCAATGGCTGCTGATGCATCGGTTTTTTCGTTTGGGGATGATGAGGATGACGAAAGCGAGTAAAGGGGATTTTGGGGTCGAGGATCTGTATGTACATATACGTGCTTGTGAATATTCATAAGGTCCGGTTCTGAGGCTGCGTGTTTATTCATTTATTGGATTATATAAGTTATACCGTTTGTTTTGATATTCTGAGTTATATGATTTGGTATAAGTTCGACTATATGTATTTCACTTCCGTAACACGTGTTTTAATCCTCGGAGACTTTCATCTCAAATTATTACAAGGTTCTTGAAAATTGTTGTGTACGTGCTTCTGAAAATTGCATGCATTCCACACGTATTTTATTATAAAATATCGTACTATCAGTTATCTCATTATATTTTTATTTGATATTCAATGGGAATTTTGTAGATAATTACTAATCCTAATTTTATTTTGTGGTCTGCCTTAGCTGAAATAAATTTATCCTACACTCCCTATTTTAAAAACGAAAAGCTGTTTGAGAGTAAAACCAATGGAAATTTTTTTTTTACCTCTCAAAGTATGCAATTTTTTTCACTTCGCCCCCCGAAATAGTTTTTGTTCCACTTTTCCCCCTGATGTATAATAATTTTCGACATTGTCTTCCAAACTTTATTTCCGGCGAAATATTCATTTTAGATTCCATCTGCGGGCAGTTGGGGGGCAAAGTAAAAGAATCTTATAGTTTGGGGGTAAAGATTTTTTGCATTTTACACCCCAAACTATAAGATTCTTTCATTTTGCCCCCCCAACTGTCCGCCGATGGAATTTAGAAGGAATATTCCGCCGGAAATAAAGTTTGGGGGGCAACGCTGAAAATTATTGTACTTCAGGGGGCAAAGTGAAACTAAAAATATTTTGGGGGGTAAAGTGAGAAAAACTGCATACATTGGAGGGCAAAAAAAAATTAGCCCGTAATACCAAATAGCTCCTTGAGAGATACAAAATAGCATGTGGCTGGGGTGTATTATTATAAGATCTATTAGTGGTGTCTGTAAACAAAAAAAAAAAACGTAAACCCATCGATTTTTAATAATTAACAAAATTATAATTCCCATAACATACCTATGGTTGTGTTTCAAATGCCATTTTCCAACATTTCTGTTTTTTTAATTATTATTTTTTTGAAAATAGGATTTTGAACACTAAATGGTATCAAAATCCAGATTTATTAAGAACTCAACGAAAGTTTTATTATAATTATGTAATTAACTTTTGGTGAGAAGATTTATTTCAAAAAATGGATTCTAACGAGTGTTGTGATATTTCTAAATTTGAAAATATACTAGTTTGAACATCAAAAGAAAATAACATAATGGGACAACTGATATATTGAACAAGTCCTTACAGGAGTTAACAGAGAAACCTTGAGACAATGCGAGAAGCAAAAGGCTTATCACATGAGATATATTTGGGTAAATCAGATACTGAAAACGAATCTGATGAATCACATAGAAATAGCTCATGAATCTTATCAATAGATCCAACTGCAGCAAAGTAGTAGTAGATTCCTCTAAAAATTCTAAAGATCTTAAAGAAATTCAAAAAACGGTACATGTCATCGACCACCATCAACAACGTATCCAGATGCAGATGAAAGAGATACTTGATCATCAAAAGGAAACCCCAAAAATCCTAGTTGATACTCGAAGCTAAGACAAGTACATTCAGGGAAAGACGACGTATAACTTTCGCAACGGAACACCTTTTAGATCAAAAAGGAAAACCAACCGAAGTTATAAGACAACCAACTAAGGAAGAAAAAATGACGACTATCATCAAAGGAAATCCATTATATCCCAAGAAGTAATGGAAAAGATCAATAGTGAAGATTTACACGACCTTTGTAATCCTTCTAGAGATTGGATATTGTAGATATAAAAATGAACTTAGGAGAATCATGGACCTTAGTTCCAAATAGTGCTGTTGCACCACCACCACCAAGTCTGAATCCAGGCGAAATTATGGCTTCACATGAACAGATGTCAAACGCATCAATACCACATGTCGGGAATTTTAACATAAAGAAGATCCTACCGACATAGTGGGTGCAATGCAACGTTCTCGATGACCCAATATTCTCAACACGCCATACAGGACGTCCCAACCTAATCCTATATATCTGTGACTAATGTTAAATTTATATATTATAGATTTTGAAAATCGAGAGATATTAATAGACGATTGAGCATCTGCAATGCGAATTGTAACTGGGACTCTCATCTTAGAAAAGAAAATACTCATTTTACTCATTGAAATGAGCCTTTAAGGTTCAGTATGATCGCGTGGGATTTAACAGTATCTGATATAAAAACGAGAGTCATATCTGGAGAATCATTAAAATGGATAGCGAATAATATGGCCAATATCTCAAAATCCATTTATCGGCACATGATATTTCGAGGGTATGAAGAGGAGAAATAGAAAAAATACCAACAAGCTCTCTATTGCCTCGAATTACAAGATATTTGTTATCTAAACGAATACACCAACTATTCATCGAATACCGGTGGAAAGCCAAGGTGAAAGATGGAGATGCGGTGCAATTATGCGAAAAGACCAAGTCCGTGGAGAGAAATATTAATCCAAGAATACAAGCCAATAACTGATATGGATACGGTTTCGAGAAGGATGTCATTCCTAATATCCAAGTTAGCATAGTGGTGTCACCAAGCAGCACTTCACAAGATTTATAAGAGATTAAGAGAAATCAATAGGTTGGAGTTCATCCCCAGAGACATAAGCGGAAGAAAGAAAGAAGACACCCTTAGGCTCGGGGAAACAAGAGAAGGTCCATATGGAAACCAAGAAAACTCGGGTCAAAACAAAAGGCTCGAAGCCATAAATCAGGACAAAGAACGGGGCCAAAATGAAGTCGAGGTTCATTTTCGAGCCAAAGAAGCACTAGCAGAACTCCTGCAAAAAGAATTTTCAGGCGAGCTCATACCAGAGCTAATGAAAGTTTTAAATATTGTAATTACTAGACATGTGAAGTAAGATGTCATATATTAACAGATTGCTCAAAAAAATCAGAAAAGAGGAGTTAGACGGTTCGAGACAACTCCAAAGTTCAAAGGAGCTGTCTATTACCAAAACCTAGTACAGGTGTGTTTCTTTGAGGATATTCCATCAGATGAAAGCATCTATGAAGAAGAAATAAACTCTGGAGATGGAAGTGAATTATAATCAGAATCTGAGTGAAGGAGAATTCTTCAACAAGTGATTAGGAAGGATGTGTCCCGATTCCTCTCTCATACGACGGGTCATTCGTAATACACTTATGAGAATAATGAAAGAAGATCTGAAGCTCCAAACGTAGGAAGGATTTGCAATAGGAACAATGGAAAAAATCATGGATAAGTTGGGGTTTAGCAACCAGTAACACCAAATTATCCATAGAATTTCCATGAGAGAATTTGCGATACCCACGGAATACACAGGAAATCAGATTGAGATATAACTAATCCCCTATAGGAAAATTCAGGAGATCAAGAGCGGAATCAAAAGAGAAATGACAAATATATTTTTTTTAATCCATATTGGAGCCATCAGGTTAATTATAAAATCAACCTTTAAAAAAAGTGTTGATTTGCCTTTAAATCCCACCCTTTCTGATAAAAGAATTTCAAACCTCAAAGATTTATGTCGCGATCATATGAAATATATACGTGGAAAAAGTGACATTCAATGTCTACCAAAGAATCACGTATAATTTGGTGGATCGAGATTTTAGTAGAGTTCTTACCCTTCATCAAGACTTTAAGAGGCTAGACCTGATGACAGAGGGTAACAGACCCTACTCGATCACATACAATAATTCCCATGCACTCGTGAATAATCATCATTCAGAAATATTCTTGAGAAAGGAAATCATAGAGGTTCCAAGGATCTTTGAAGACGTGGTAAAGGCCGTCTTACCAGAGATCATGCAAACTCCAACAATTGCAGAAACCAACATGACAATCTATGATCGTCTTGTCCTTAATAAAAGCAAGAGTCTCATAATCGAACTAAGGAGAATGTATTTTTAACAAGATAGAATGATTAGTAGACCTCATTGGGAAGTTCAAATAACTAGACAAAGCACTCGAGCTCTTAAAGTGTTCAAGACTAATGGAGAATTTAAGTGATTGGAAGGATGGAGAGGTGTAGAAGTTATATTAGACATTACATAGAAAGATAACATTTTTCTTTGTGATGCATTATATCAATTACAACAACCTTTCATTGGAAAGTATTAAGAAATTCCCAGAATCGGAGAAATTGAAACGGTGATTGAGGGTAGCGCGGGAAAACCCCAGAGTAGCTAACTCTAGGGTTATAATTTCTAGATGAACATAAATCTTAGGAAAGTTGAGAGATGGAGTGAAGTTTATATTGGGTGAGAAAAAGATACAGGATCAGATGAGCCTCAGTCCATTCTCCATATACATTCCCGTAGGAATGATATATGAAAATATCGTGCAGAATATTTTGTAGCCTACATTGATTCAGGCACAAAGATAAGTACAGCTAAACTAGAAATCTTCCCAAAGAAATGGAAGAAGAATCTCCCCAATGACGGAAAGTGATTTCTCTAAAAGGATTCTCATCCTTAAAAGATGAATCAAGAAAGTAGAAATGATGATGGGAGGAGAAAATGGTACTCCATGGTAGAAGGTCAAGACTCCATCAATCTATTTTCACGATACATGAGTAGATATTCTGTTGGAAAATAATTTTCTACATACATTTAAAAAATTTACGCAAGAAAATGAGACTAGAAAATATATTTTCACAACCCCATGTGATCATAAGATTATATTCCAGCGACTACGGGCAGCATTCCACATAATGATGTTAATCAGTTTCGCAACAAGTGTTGTGATGAAGGCAAACTTTGACACTAAAAAATGAAGGATCGAAGAAGGTATGGAGAAGCGATTCTCCACTAAGAATTAAGAGCCTAGGAGGACAAAATGAGGAAATGATAAAATCACAAACGATCGAATCCTCAAAGCCAGTTTTAGATATGAGCTCGCGGCGAGACACACCATGGAAAAACAAATTTTATTAGAGGATATCAAAAGTAAGATTCAAAAGAATTACGAAGATCCTCTAGCATGTTGGGATAAGAATAAGCTCAAGGCATCTTTCAAAGTGAAAGCCGAAAAAGAAAATGAGCTTGTTAGATATAAGCCTATCCTGCTGAATCAAGACGATCGAAAGGATATGCAACAAATATTTAAGAAATACATCGAACATAAGTTAATTGAATCAAGCATATTTCCATATAGCAATCCAGGGTTCTTGGTCCGTAACCATGGAGAAATAAAAGGAGGAAAGCCAACATTAGTTATTAGTTATAAGGATTCAATGGATATTATATTTCAAGTAGAGAATATTTGGTAAATAATAGTAAAAATATCAAAGTGTTCTTCAGTTCGATTATAAATCTGGGTTTTGCCAGATTAATATGGATGAAGGAAGCAAGAATTTCACGGCCTTCTCCACACCATAGGGACATTATATGTGTAATGTTATGCCCATTGACCTAGCAAATGCACCTCAAATATATAAAAGAAATATGGATAATCTCTTTAAAGATTATTTCAGTTTCATGTTCGTGTACACTGATGATATTCTCATTGAATCAAAGTACATGAAAGATCATCTAAAACATTCGGAAATATTCTCAGATGTTTTCCACAAAGAACTATTTGTGCTTTCAGAAAAGAAAGCAGTAATAGCTACAAGAAAAACCAAGTTTCTTGGAATAGAAATTGATGAGTTTGGAATTATTTTAAAAATTCATATTGTGGAAGAAAATAAAAGAATTTCTAGATATACTCGAGGACGAAAGTCAACTATAGAGTTTTATGGGAGTTTTTAATTCTGTTGGTATGTTTATAAATAATTTGGCATATTAAATGAAGGTGTTTAGTTACCTACTAAAAAAGAACGTCGATTTCATATGGGTAGAGGAACACCAAGAAGTGATTAAACAGCTTAAGGAGGTTTGCAAATAGTTTCTCAAATTGGAAACCCCAAACGATGAGAATGAACTGGATCTATACATAAATGCCAGTGATTATTGGTGGACAACTGCTCGTACGAAAGTGAAGCCAAAGGAGAAGTGCCATACAGATATTGCAGTGGACTATTTTCAGATAGTGAAGTAAGTCGATAGCAATCAACGAGAAGGAGTTCTTCATAGTTAAAATGATATTTAATAAATGGCCTTTATTTCTGAGAAAAATTTTATTTTTGGTACACTATGTTGGCCACATTCCAGAAAGGTACGCGATGTTGGCCATCATCAAACAACGTCTATTAAGTTGGCCAATTTATCAAAAAAGGTACAAAAAAAAAAAACCCCGATCGGGCTTTTTTGCTGACGTGACGTGATTTAATACTTTCTTATCATTTTTCTTTAATTTTAAATATTAAATTAAAAGAAACTGGGAAATTCTTCATATTTGTTACACTATGGTGGCCACATTCCAGAAAAGGTACGTTAAATTGGCCACCATCAAATCATATCTGCTAAGTTAACCAATACATCAAAAAATGTCCAAAAAAACTTTGATCGGATTTTTTTCCTGACGTGGCATAATTATATAATATTTTATTAATTTTTTTTTATTTAAATATTAAGTTGTAATCAAAAACCTATTTTGCCTTCATTTTTTTTCATTAATCAAATAAATAAAATCTTAATTAATAAGAAATAAAAAAAAAGTGATAAATATATAAACATAAAATAAATCTTCAAAAATTATAAAGTTGATATAATAATTTATATGATTTCTATATTATTAAAATTACAATTAATACAAAATTAATAAACTCGGAGATAAAAATAAGAATATAAAATGAATCTTAAAAAAATAATAAAATATATATAAAAATATATATGAGAAAATCTATTATAAATGAATTTTGAACTCTCTATAGTTATTATATATTTTTTAATATTTGTATTATATTTTTATATTTATAAATAATTTATATTAATTCTTATTGATTATAATTTTATTAATTAGATTAACGGAAAGAGAAAAGAAAAATATAAAAAGAAAAGGGAGAGCAAAACACATTTTTGTCTTTAATTTATTTTGTATAATTATAAGATATTGATAAGAAAATATAGAATTATACGACTTTAGAAAAAAAATCCGATCAAAGCATTTTTGGACCTTTTATGATAAATTGGTTAACTTAGTAGATATGATTTGATGATGGCCAATTTAACGTACCTTTTCTGGAATGTGGCCAACATAGTGTACTAAAAATGAAAACTTTCCCAATTTTTTTTTTCAATTTAATATTTAAAATTAAAGAAAAATGATAAGAAAGTATCGAATCACGCCACGTCAGCAAAAAAGTCTGATCGGGCTTTTTTTGTACCTCTTTTGATAAATTGGCCAACTTAATAGACGTTGTTTGATGATGGCCAACATCGCGTACCTTTTTTGGAATGTGGCCAACATAGTGTATCAAAAATGAAAATTTCCATTTATTTATGCTATCTGAGAAGTTCACATTTAAAATTGATAATTCGAGCGTTAAAGCCTTTCTAAAAATCAAAATTGAATCTAAATCAGGAAATACTAGATTGCTTAGATGGAAAACTGAATGTCAATATTATGGTTATGACATTTTCCTTATAAGATCTCATGAAGATGTTCTTGTACATTTTCTAACTCGAGATGGAGGGACACAATGTTGACGATACCCTCAAAAGGTTAAGGCATCTCAAGGAAAGCTTAGAGATTCTTGAACGAGATTTTAGGACGTTATGTCCCAATGCTGAGGTCGTCAGACGATTTCAACAAGCCGACCACGAATCTATTTGTGATCATATACGAGCATGCTAGCTGGCTCAGTGTCAAGTGTCCTCAACTTTACGAAGGTCTCTTCTCTAGATCGCATCTCCTACAGTGCAAAGAGGAGTAATTAGAGAACGGGACTCTAAATCGGAGGTTATGGAAAGTATCATAATCACAAGTATTCCAGATGATGCATTCCATGAGGATGTACAAGCTGTAACGAATGTTGAAACCCCGGTGTCACAACCGGAGGCTTCAAGTCAACCCACCACCTCTAGGGTTAACGAGGGAGAGTTGGATATTAGTTCACAAACTAGCACTTTTAAGATACAAACTAACGAGATTATAATTTCTCTTTGGAGATTTATCAACGACAATGGTAGAAGTTAGTCCACAAAAGAGGTATCAACCCCGACAAAATAATAGTTGATCTCAGTGAAAAATATCCATGAGTTTGGATGAAATTGGGAAATCATCCAAACAAAGTAAATTTTGGGGCCTTAATTTCAATCTATACTATTGCACCAAACTTCGAAGAGATCTCCAAAATATCATATGGATTGGGGAAGCGGTTTACGTGACTTGGGCCAATAATCCACATTTGGTCGGAGGATACATTTTGGAGTTGTATTATGTGGTGCCAAAACCAGCAAAGAAAGGCTTCAACAAACATCTTTATTTCATCAAACTTAGAAGACTGGATGGGAATGCCACAAAAAATATTAAGGCTGTCTCACAGGAAGACGCACTATAATATTAGAAGCACTTCCTGAAGACGATACTTCAATACGATGAGTATGTGGACTCCGGGTTTGTCTAACCGAAATGGATAGAGTAAAGTATCAATTCAAATTCTTTTAGAATTTAGCAAATGGGTCATTCCTCTTGAATTTAATGAAATAAACTACTACAGGCTTGGAGAACTCTTTTCGAAACAAAGAGAAGAGTCCTACGGGAAAACAGAATTCCGGTAAGCAAGAGAAACATACCAAAAATTTTGTAACATGATGCATGTTGGACGATGAATTGACCAGATCTATCAAGCATGCCTAGATCAAAAGGAACCCGAGTTGAAAAAGGCTTTCGACCCAAACCGTACCAACAAGAGAAGACAACTGGCAAAGACATAAAACTAGCTACTTTCGAAAAAACGCGAGGATCACGCCAAACTTACCTTGTGCAAATATTATCTGACAACACAAGACGATGAGTCATAAGTGACCAAAAACGAGATAAATCAGTGGTCACTAAATAAAGGGCCACTGACTTGCAATAATAGAAGAAAAGAGGTAAGCAATTATATCTTTTATCAACAAGTTTTGGAGAGCGGAGTTGAAATCCGGAATCAGATTTATAAATATCAAGCGTCTGAAAAAGTAGAGGGTATCGCTCATTTCCTTCTATTTTCTTATAATAATAAATAAAATCTAGTTCGAGTGAAACAAAGAAGAAGAAGAAGAAGAAGAAGAAGAAGAACAGAGAGTGTTGTAATAAGTGTGTAATAATTGTGAGTTTATGTATTTACGAGAACATTCCTTCTCTATGAGAGGCTAAATAATAATCTCGTCCCAAAAGGAGATTACTAATGTAATAAATTATCTTTTAAGTTCTTAATAAAATAAATAAAAGGCTAAATCATAATCTCCTACCAAAAGGAGATTACTATTGTAATAAATTATCTCTTAATTTTTTAATAAAATAAAGGCTTACGTTTCAACATGTGCTTAATATCTCGTTAATTATCTCTATAAGTTAAGTACCTTGTACGTTTGAAGTAGGAAACGAATCAAGGATGTGATGAATAGTTGGTGAAGGAGTCGAATAACTTGTAATTCAACTTTTGTGAATAAAAGTTAGACGGAGAAAAATCGTATGTAAAACGAACTAGGGGCGATAATCTTCCGACCGGTGGTTTTGCAACCCATTTTACACGGGACTAATTTGTTCAAAGAGGTATACGATAATATATGCGGAAGCGTGTTGGATTAAGTAGTATCTGATAAATTTTTAAGTATTCTTTATTGTGTACTTACGTATTAAGTATCATAAAACTAATTACTCAGTTTTTTTTAAAGGAAGTCCGAGGATAATTGAGTCATAAGGGAGATAGATTTAATTTATATAATGAGGTATAGAGTGAAAAAAAAAAAAAAAAAAAAGGGAGTGGACTCAAAAATAAAAGTAGACTTTGGTAATTTCTACGAAAAAGCCCATATTCAATCACTCTTTTAAAATTTATAATTTGTTTTTAAAAAATAAAATGACGATGCCTTAAAAATAGAAATGTTGGTTTGCTTGTGGCGGATTTTTTTTTTTTTTTTTAGTAAATTAAGACTGTATTTATGGTCTAGTGACTGACGAGACGCGTAAGACGGTTCCGTGATGTAAGTGCAGGACCGCGTTAGAAGGACGATATTAAGCAATATTTGAATTTGTAAAGTTCAAACGGACCCAATTGTCAATTTCAAGTTGGAATACATTTATAAAATATAGTTATATATTGCATGTTTTGAATAATGGCGAGTTTTGGTAGATTTAAAATTGACGCAACCATTTGCATCCTTGAGTTGATCAAGTCTGCAAGTTACAGATCTTGGGCACGGAGAATTTTAGTTAATTTTAGTTAAATGCAACCATTAATTTGTTAATGCTGCATTAATTTGAGCACGGAGTATAATTTTTTTTTTTTTTTAACAAAGAAAACACATGTGATAGCATGAGGAAACTAAGTACTCAGCCAGTTATTATTTATCTCAAGTATTAACTTATCCTGATTTTTATTTTCTTTAAATGCTATCTAATTTGGACAATGTTTTTAATTTAGGAAACGGTACCTTCACGGTACCATACCCTCACCCCCTCCTGCATTTACAAGCGTTGATTTCTTTATATTAAAAATCTAAATTTATATTCTCATTCATTTGATGGTTCCTATTGATTGAGGAACGGTGCCGTGAAGGCACCATAGAAGTTCCCTATAATTTAAATAGAGTAATATGAATATTTTTCATTTTGCCAATTGCCATTACACTTATACACTCAACCATTAAAAATAAATAAAATTTGAATATAACTAAAATCGATAACATTGAATTTCTTATAAAGCACTCTGACGTTATGTCAAGTCAATGGTACAGTAGGGATTAACCAACAAGAAAAAGCTGCGTGCTCCTTTCGACTCCAAAAATTCAGGAGTGTAATCAAGTCGAGTTGAGTTAAACATTGTCATGCTCGAACTCGAGCTCAACAACAAAACCCAAAGTTTGAGTTCCGCTCGAGTTCGAACGAGTTCAAATTTTTCAAGCTCGAGTTCGTCTCATTTGATAACTCGGCAAACTCCAACTTGGTTCATCTCGGTCGAATTATATAATATTAATTAAAAAATTTTAAAAAATATAAAATAAAATACTTAATATTAATTTTTATTATATATTTAGAGTATATGTGTAAATAAGTAAATATAATAAGGATAAAATGGTAATCTATCAAAATTCGATTAGGCTCGCGAGCCTATCGAGTCGAGTATCATTGAACTCGAGTTCGATACATACTCGAGTAGCTCGAGTTCGGCTCGATTAACCTCGAGTCGATTTTGAGTTTTTACGAGTCGATTTCGAGTAGCTCACGAGGTGAATCGACTCACTTACACCCCAACAATAATGTACAAGACTCGTGCTGGACACGAACAAAGTTTACGTGACGATTGGATTTCCTTTCAAATTTTTTTTTGATTTCATGTTGTTTAGAGAATAGTAAAAAAAATATTTCAATAGATGGAAGTCTTTTGGTGAGATAGTGATCAAATATAATTGGTATATTTATTTGGTAAGTGAATAGATATAAAATTATTTGGTGGAAAAATTTGTAACTATGCCCATAAAATTGTTTGTGTGGTGGGAAGTTAATGGTAGTGGATGGAAGAAATAAGAGATTGTTTTTTTTAAATTGTATATTTTGAGTTAAAAGAAATACTCACTCTGTCCAAATATAATAGTCATACGATTGATTTATATAGTTTATATAATTTAGTCATTAATATAGTTAGTATTTTTCAATTAATACTTCTTAAATTTATAAATATTAATTAATACTCATATAAATCAGTATTGGAATTAGTATATTTGTTATTGGAATAGTAAGATTTTGTATCGTAATCATCAATTTTCAATTTACTATGTAGAAAACTAGTATTTCAATAATATTAATTAAGGGTATATGTGAAAATAAAAATTTAATGATATATTAAATATAGCAACCAGACTATTTTTGTGTGACAGAAGTATGGCTATAAACGAGTCGAGTCGAGTCGAGTTTAGAGAATTTAAGCTTGCTCGTTTATTATCGAGTAAGAGCTCGAGTTTTTTTTAACGAACATATCGATGGCTCACGAACTTTTTCGAGTTTAATCGTGCCTAAACGAGCTCAAAAAATATTAATTATTAATTAAATTATTCTTTACTTTATTACAAAAATAAAATAAAATATTTTTTAAAGTGTATAATACACCTACTAAGATACGTAAACAAATAAGTTTATATATATTTCTATATTTTTCATATAAACAAGTATAAAATTATAATTAAAATCAAATTATTAGTTTAATTTATACGAGTTTAATAACGAACTCACTCTAGAATTTACCAACGAATCCGCTCACGAGCTAACGAGCCGAATACCATGAATCTAGAGTTTGCTCATTTATTAAACGAGTTCGAGCGAGTTTTTATCGAGTCGAATAGCGAATAGCTTATGAACTGTTTGTCTCATTTACACCTGCGATGGATAACCAATCACTTGATATAATTTTTTTTCCGTGAAATGAGTGTCGGTTATTTATTTATTTTTTTTCCCTTTTTGCTTCGGTAGTCAATCGCCATCTTAATTTTTTCTCTTTCTTGTTTCTTTTTAAGAAGTTTTGAGAGGCGGATCAAACCTTGAGAAGATTCTATCACGTAATTATATTATTATTTAAATTTAATTATAATAATTAGAAAATTTAAAAAAGATGTAATAGGATAAATCAATTAAACGTCGCTATAATCAACACTTTCGTAAAATTGAGAAAATTATTGGCACTACAAGACTCGTGGCTGGTTTCTATATTTCGGTAAAATGTTTTTTTTAAAAATCAAATCAAAGAATGCAAAAATAAATATAGATAATAACAAAACGAACATCCGGGCTGGTCTAATTACAGGGATAATTATAAAAGAGATACCTAAAGTTCGAAATACGTATTTTAAATATCGAATGCAATTTTTTTCTAAAATTTACAAATCGAATATTCAACCACTAATTTCATACATTTAGTTTGTATTTTATTAACACATATAATAATATAATATTAATACAATATTATTCACTTTTTAAAATAATTTTTGTGATATAATTTGACATTTACAATAAAAATTAAGAATTACGAATCTCGTAACAAATAAGAATTTTAATTTAATTCCAATAACTTCTTTAATTGATCACAAATTTAATTGACTTTGTATTAATCACAATAAATAATGACATACAAATTGCCTTTTCTTTTTGTAAATTTTTATTCAATAATCAAATAAATATTTACTTTATAATTTCAAAAATGCTAACAAACAATTATTTTTTTCTCAAAGATTTCTCATCACATCAATCATAATCATTTTTTTGCCAACCACGTAAAACCAATCTACATGAACTTTCTTTCATAGCAATTTCACCATTGGTCACTTGCAAAATCAAAATCGACGTAAGGAAAGAACAAACATTTACCCCTAAACCCATTTAATATAATAAAAATTCCCTTTTAAGTTTGCAATTATTTTACAAATAATCTCCATGGGAGTGCACTTTTATACAACAAACTAATGACTCAACAAAATATGCAAATTGCAATTTTTCGATATGACTTTATTTAGTTTTTCTTTTTTTAATTATGCCAAACCAGAGGTAGATATTATAATCAATCAAAAAAATTAAAAAATTCTTATTTAATTTAATTAAGAATGTTGATATTCGCACCATTTTGGAAATCATATATGAACATGAACATGCTTCATGGTATTCAAAATTATGTATCCGATTTCCGAACACATTTAGAAATTTATTTTGAACGCATGTTTTATTTATTTTTCGTGGTAGATCGACGGTGATTATAGATGGTAAGTCGGCAGACGAG
The DNA here is from genome assembly GCA_014905375.1 of Phtheirospermum japonicum. Taxonomy (NCBI): domain Eukaryota; kingdom Viridiplantae; phylum Streptophyta; class Magnoliopsida; order Lamiales; family Orobanchaceae; genus Phtheirospermum; species Phtheirospermum japonicum. The sequence continues at coordinate 1,334,022 of BMAC01000089.1, forward strand.
CTTGACGACAACGATGACATACGTCTATTTTTTCTTTTGTTTTTAGGTGGTGGTGGTGTTTAGGCTTTAAGTATGATTTTGATATTTTTATTATTATTTTTAATAGAGTATTCTCATGAAATAATATTCGTACCCTTTAATTAATTAATTTTATTTTTTTCTAAAACCGGGAAGCTAGAATTAGAAAGTATATACGGTTACGGCTTATCAAGCACCAAGATCCTTCTATTCACACGTCTCCAGAAATTGGGAAAATTCCATCTTCGAAACCCTATTAAATCATCCGAATAGAAGAAATCCTCAATATTCAGAACTCACTATTGAATTGGTAATCTCTAATTACAAATTCCTGATTCAAATTTGACTCCTTCAATTCTTATTTCTTTAATCGCAATTTGAACTAGTTTTTTAATTTTCCCCGAATAATTTAATCTGTTGACTTGAAAAAGGATCTATTTAAAAGTCAGCCTTTTTTTGTGTGATGCTAGAAAATATAGCTAAACCCTCGTCTTCTTGGTATCCATCTTACCCTCCCATGTCGATTTCTGGCATTCAAGGCCAACTTCTCGAAGTCACTGGTACGATTGATTAATCTGGTTCTTTTCTTTCTTCTTGTTTGAGAAATTATGTGAGTAATTGAATGAATTTCGCGGTTTTGTTTTTGGATCTCAGTGGTTGGCTGTAATAAATTGAAAGACACCGAATGGATTTCTAGGCAAGATCCCTATGTTTGTGTCGAATATGGTAGCACCAAATATCGTACGCGTACTTGCACAGGTAAGTTTCACTCGAATTCGTGTGTTTTATGTTAATTTGGTGAATAAAAGAATATTACTTGAATTTTTTTGGGGTGAAATTTGTGTAGATGGAGGGAAAAATCCGACCTTTCAAGAGAAATTTGTGTTTACATTGATCGAAGGGCTGAGGGAGTTTACTATTGTAGTCTGGAACAGCAATACTCTCACTTTCGACGATTTCATCGGCAATGGAAAGTAAGATCTTATTCTTGTTACAGATCCTTTTTTTTTCCCTCTATTCTCATGTATTTAATGTTTCTGGGGTATTGATATTGAATTTGGTTTGTTTAGGGTTCAGTTGCAGAAAGTTCTGTCTCAGGGTTACGACGATAGCCCATGGCCTCTTCAGGACAAAAGAGGAAAGTAAGTTTTTATACTGATCTACATTAACAATTACGTTATTTGGATTGTGTAATTCATTTTTTTTCCCCATGATTTTCGTATGAGCTTCTATTGTTGTATAGATGATTGATGAGAATGTTGAGACATTGTCTGCTATGGAAGAAAAAAATGTATACTAGATTCTCATGGACATCAAATGTAGAATTACCAAACATTTTGGAGAAGAAGCACAACTATGGAGTGTTTTGAGTGTTTGAAAAAAAAATATTTTGAAGTGAGCTTTTGAATATAATTAAAAAGTAACTTTTAATTTTTTATTAGTGGGAAAAAAGAATTGAAGATAGAAATGTGAAGTAATGTTTTATTTAAAAAAAATCACAGAAGCACTTTTCCGAAAGCAAAAGCGCCCACCTCTAATTTTTAGATTTTGTTGGAATTAAGCAGAAACTAACCCAAAAGTGGGTGTTTTCAAACGCTCAAAAATGCTATTTGTCCATCTAAAAGCCCCAAAACACATTTTTTTTCATAAGAGTTTGCAAACACCCCCTAAACCTTTTGCACTTTTGGTGCATGTTCATATATTTATTTGTATGGTTACGAGTACAATCAAGCTAAATCTCCCATTTCAGTTTATCTGTTGAATATTTACTTCAGAGCTTGCTGATCATTTATTTTTTATCTCCAGTAATATATGCTAAATGGTGCCTCCTTTCCGAAACTTGAGTAAATTATGATTTTTTTTTAATTATGGAAACTTGTGCATTTACCAACTCATCCTTGTGCGTACAATTTGTGTATTCGGAGCAATTTTTTTAACAGAAGCTAATGTACGCCTTTTTATCTAGGTATGCCGGAGAAATTCGATTGATAATGCACTATGCTAATGCCAACGTAAGCTAAATTAACCCTTTTCTTTTCTTACAGTTATAATTATTATTTCATTTGCCATTTCACACAAGAAACTATTTCATTTACTTGAGAAAAAAAAAATTCTCTTTTTCAGAAACCAGGAAAAACCCATGCTCCATCGGCTCCATCGGCTCCGCACTATGCCGGTACACCACAACCTCAAGCACCTCTATACTCAGCACCTCCACCGGCAGCTCATTATCCTCCAACAAGCTATCCACCACAACCTCTTTATCCATCTTACGCTCCAAATGCTCCGGGATATCCACCACCACCCTACCATCAGCCAGCCGCTTATCCTCCGGCTTATCCGCCCACGTCGTCTTATCCTCCACATCCTTCTTACCCTCCGCCTCCCCAGAGTGACCCTTACTTTTACCCACCCGGTATGATATCTCTCAAATTTTATTATTATTTTTTGCAGAATTAACCAGCCGTTGAATATTTAAAACTAAATGTCATTTTTATTTTGGTTTTGGTTTTGTAGCAGGTTCATATCCATCATCTCATTATCCTCCACCACCATACTGAGACGTAGTTTCTTAATATATTTGTGTAAAAACACTTGGTAATTACTTGGTTGTTTTTTATTTACTTAACTAGACGATTCTTTTAATGTTTTGTGTTTGCTTCGTGGCCAAGATTGTTAGTGTGCGGGGAAAGTGTTAATAAGAAAAAAGGAGCAATGATTTGTGTTGTATCATTCGGTTGTCTTTGTTGAATTTTGTTTGGTAAATATTATGATTTATACAGTGGATGTGCTGAAATATCATTATCATGTTGAATAGTAATTGCTAATAATGCTATATGATTAGACCAGTCAACTATGTGGAGATTATTTTGTTTGACCATGTACTGGATTTAACATTTATAATGTTGACGTTTCTTTCGGTGTTCCACGCCTATAAATTTATTTTCTTTTGGGTTTCTAAGACTTATTTTTTTCGAGTGATCAGTGTGGTTGGGGCTAGTTGTGCTTTTTGGCACCCCCGTGAACACTATCGTTATTTATTGATTTGATTATTGACAACTTTGGTAGGCCCTACGTTGAGAGGGGTGAATTAGTACAAGTAATCCAGTGATCTTAGCTGCTGTTGAACATTGTTTTTCGGCCTGTTTGGTTTTAGTACGAACATTGTTTTTGTTTTTAAAAAAATTTCATTTTAGAGCTTTAGAAATATGAGCAATATATATATATATTTTAAAAAAAATAGCATTTGTTTTACGTTGATTTTTTAGTTGAAGTTAAATATTAAAGTACAATTTGTCAAATATGTAAGCGGGTGATATATTACAATTTGTCGTACAGAAAATATGGCATTGTTTGGTTGGTGATTGTGAAAAGTTTTTGGAACAAGTGTTTTCATACTTCCTTTTATTCAATATATGTTAGTAGTTTAAGCCTGTACAAAAAAATATACCCAAAAACATGAAAATAGTGTTTCATACTTCATCCTATTCAATATGTTAAATCGTTTTAGCCTACAACACGGGAAAAAAAAAATCTATTATTCCCCTCGTCAATACATTTACCCCTCACTCTCTTCTCATTTAACCCCCTCATATTTTTCAATTGCCTTTCAATTTTTCTCTCAAACTCTCAAATTTTAAGAGTGACGGGTACATAACTCATACATGGGAAGAATGAAAATTGTGTCATTCGATGCTCTTTAATAAAAATTTGATAAACGTAAAATATTGAAATAATTAAACAAATTCATTTGAACTCAAATTCATTTCTGCTCAACATTACGCAACAACTAGAACTAAACTAGAAGTTTTAATTTGGTCTAATTTTTCAAATAATACAACGGAGCCAAGATTTCAACTTTAATTTGATCTATTCAATTTTTTTGACATGAAGTCAAAACATGTTGTCATTCTTAAATTGCTACTTGTGAATTACAACACCATTTCTAAACTAATCCATATTGAAATAAATAAGTATTTTTATTGGAGTAGAAACGAACGTTAGGTGATTGGTGAAATACGAAATTATAATTAGTTCAAATATATTCATTGTAACTTACACAAAATTCTAGCGGAGGTTTACTATTCTGCAACTTTTCAGGTATGTGTGACAAGGGAAGATACACTGCACATAGGAATCAACAACACGACAGACCTTGTTAGAAATTATCCCCTTTCTTATTGGGCTCGAGACTAAAAGGCCGACGACTACATAAGAATTTCGTTACAAGATAATATTTGTGCTCAAAGGTGGCTGCAAATTTAGTCGAGCACATGTGGCTGAGTCGCCTATACTTGAGCTCGAGGCCGAGTGGCCTCAACAAAGGCAAGGCCAAGGTGGATGAGATTCTGGAATCGAGTATCCCGAATTGTTCAAAACACGAGATTGAATACAAGCATGTTCAAAAGTCAAATTCAAGTCAAAAGGTGACGTCGACCAAACGCCACAAGAAAAGAAGAAGAAGAAGACAATACGTGTGTCATCACTGTGGTGAACCAAGTCACATACGTCCATACTGTTGGAAGCTTGTTGGCAAGCAAACTCATTTTAAAATGTCGAAGCTGACTGCTGAATCCCATGTTGGTTCTCGTGTTACCAACATCAATACCAACACCAGGTTCAAACAAGTTTGGGTCAAGAAAAATGATATCAAGTGCAACATGATATGTACCTCCCTGAAATCCCACGCCCCTGGAGCCTGATAATTCGACAGTGGATGCTCTAAGCACATGACCGACTCAAAAGATCTCCTCTCGAATATTGTCAAATTTCATGGAGGAAATGTGAAGTATGGTGGAGGTGCAAATGGCCAAATCATTGGCCAATGAACTCTTCATGTCCCTGGTATTACGAAGCTCGAGAACGTGTTACTTGTTGAAGGTTTAACTGCGAACTTGATAAGTATCAGCCAACAGTGCGATGGTGGTTTTAATGTCAAGTTCACTCATGAAAAGTGTGAAGTTTATGACGAGGGCAATAAGATGCAGGTGTTGAAATTGAAGAAATTGGTGATGTTGGTTTTGGAAACTCAACATCAATCCCAACATCGACTCAAGCTGATCCAAAATCAGACTCAAATTTAGATAAGACGTTTACTCCAGTCACTCGTATTGAATCGATGGTAAGTGAGTTTTTTACGACAATGTCTGAAACATTCGAAATGAGCGTGGAAGGTAATCTCTCTTACTTTTTTGGTTTGCAATTTAAACAACTGGATGATGGTATTTTTATTTTTGAGTCCAAATATGCTGAGAATCTTATATCTTGGTATAGCAAAAAACAGAATTGCATTTCTTTTACTACAACTAACGCCGAGTATATTGCAGCTAAAAGTACTTTTACACATTTATTGTGGATGAACCAAATGATAGTGGACTACGGTCTACATAGAAGAACATTGACTGTACTCTGTGGTAATTCCAGTGCCATTGATATCTCGAAAAATCTGGTCCAACTTTCTCGAATCAAACACATTGACATAAGGTACCACTTTATTCGAGATTTGGTTGAGAGGAAGATAGTTAGCCTTGAGCATATAGGAACAGTCAATCATCTTGCTGACATCTTCACGAAGGCATTAGATTACGAGACCTTCTCTCGTTTGAGAAGAGATTTCGGTATGTGCATTGTCTAACCAATGTTGGTTTGTGATGTTGTGACACCCAATATCAACATCAGTCACAACATCTGTATAATTTTGCATGTATTTTTACCTTTCTTTTCATACATAATTCTAATGCATTGAGTTTGACTGAAAGTGCAATAAGGTCCTGTGTTGCAATAAAAGTAATGACAAAAAGGACCAACCTCTTCAAAATTAGGTGATTGTGGGACTTGCCCGCAGAAACTGGCTTTCTCCCAGGTCCAAAAACAAGAGGTGTTTAACAGCAATTGCTAAAAATTAAAAGATTTAAATCCCTTCAAGGATGAAGAGAATCTGGACTCAAAATGCTCCAATCTTTAAAAATCACCTTCTTGAAAGATCTTGATGATGTCATTAATTTGGGTTAAGGGGTAAGTTTTCATTGACTTCACCTAAAGGCAATGTTGGTTCGTAATGTTGTTAGTAATAAAAAGCAACATTGGATCAAGTCACTGAAATCCGAATATATTTTTGTATAATCTTTTAGGTCATGATTTTTAGGCATCCCGTAGGACATTCATACTTTGTGAAGATGCCATCTTACTGTGCGTTCTGTTGTTTGTGTTCATGTCTATCTTGAATTCTCTTAATATTGTTTTGAATCTTGCTAACCGCGTGTTTCAGTGGTGTTATAATCGGAGGATTGGACAGGTAATAAGAGGTTAATTTGGCGAGTGAAAAATTGCTTTGCAAAGAATTTGTTCAACTATGGTGATGGTTTATAAAAATCTAGCTCTATCTCAGTTTTAATTTGTAGTTGGGATTTGTGGTTTTTATTTCCAAAATTGAGACGATGGAGTAGTTGAGTTGAGATCGTGTGTCTTATTTTGAGAAAGAGTGGGGGAGTTATTTTCTTAATTTTACTTTTTCTTTCTCCAAATTTTACTTACTGCGACACTCGATTTTTTTGTTTGTAGTTGTTTTCAGTCTCTTGCAAAATATCGAATTCACCATCACCCAGCAAAACTCCAGAAACATACTTTGCGTCTAGCTAATAAGAAAATTCCACCAAAGAGAGAAAAGAAGAAGTCCAAATCTGTCGTGTCAGCTGATGTTGTTTCTGGTGTTGTGACACTGAAACCAACATCCCCCACAGATAACCCTGCCTCTCCTCCAAGCTTCGATTCTGACAATATTCCATCTGCCAGTGCACCAATGTCAACTTTTGCCTCCGACCACTCTGCTAGCTCTGATGAGACTCCGTCTCAAGCCGTCGAGATTGAAAACATGGAACCAATCTCCACGAGGTTCTTGGTGAGTGAAGCTGAAGAGCTGTTATTGGGATTTCAAAATTGAGGCTTGATTGTCGAGCGTCGAATCCCCCATTGGTGTTTTCGTGAAGTAGAACCTGATTACTTTCTTTAGGAACCAAGGCGCCTCTTCGAGATGGTGTCATGTATGATGTTGGTTCTGGTATTCCCAACATCAGTACCAACATGGTTTATTTTTCTCCTCCATTTGTCCAAGCCCGGATTACTTTGTTTGACAACCAGGTTGCACAGCACCATGCGCTTCGGGACTCGTTTGTTGAGGTCCTTTTGCTTTCAAAACAAAAAGGGGGAGAAGAATGTAGAAGACGCTGGTTCGTTTTTGTTTGTTTTCAACATTGGATACTTCATTTAGGGGGAGTTTCTAATGTAGGGGGAGTTTTTAGTCTTTTGGGTATTTCATGCGTCTTGGGTATTTTGTCCAGAAAGGCAAAAGGGGGAGATTGTTGAGAAATTTATTCTTGGCAATAATTCCTATTTTGTTATTTGCCTTTCTTGGGCACAAAATAAGTTAGGAAACTAGATTTAGGACAATATTATGTTTCCTAGTTTATGTACAAGATTTTAATTATTTTTAAATTGTGTTTAGAATTTATTTTTAGAATTTTACCAAGTTTAGGATTCTAGGTTGTTTATTTAAGATACAAGAACTTCTAATACTTGGGACAATTTTTGACGCACGAATTATTGCGAGGAGATCAACGCAAGACACAAGGAACGCACGACGCAAGATGCACAAGCAAAGAAGAAGAACACGAAGAAGTGAAAGTTACTTGGAGCCATTGATCGTGAATCTGAGAATTATTCTTATATCCATAAACCTTCTAATTTTGCACTCTTCCTTCGGTTTGCCTCCACGAGCGCGCCACCTAGGAGCCCTACTCATCTTCCAAAAGGCGACCAACTTTCAATACTAGTTGTTACCTTACGCTGCCATTTTTCCAATATTATTTACATGGACTGGGGTTAAGATAACTCAAATGGGAGAGACATGTTATGAGTGACTTTATTGCACGATTTAGAGAGTACTTGTGTATGTGATGGAAGTAAACGTGTACAAAAAAGTTGTTATAAAATTTCGTTGTTCGTTGTTGACCCTAGCTATCTATGTGTCTCAAATATAAAAGTCGAATTCAAGTTTTGGGTTCGTATAAATAGAAGTAGACAAGATTAATTAGCACCTAAACAGGATTATAGGGGTTGAGGGTAATTTTTTAAAATAACACTAAGTCTCATAATGATGTATAGTAATAGTAATATAGTAATAATAATGATAAAAAGAAACTTACTATCAAGGTGTACTTGTACAAGAATATGCTTTAAAATACTAATGATTTTGGTATATGAAAAGCGGGGGAGAAATGATTGGCGATCTTTAGAAAAAAGGTGACTAAAATGCGAGACACATAATACATGGACCTCTTTTGACCTTTTTTCTTTTTTTTTTTTTTTTTTTCTAATGAGAATCATGCAATAACTGTTGATGTTTTGATGTCGGTAGTTATTTGTATAATTGATGAGTAAACTGGATAACAACTGTAATAAAGTTGCCCTTTAAATCTAAGGGAACTTCTACGGTGCCTTCACGGCACCATTCCTCAATCAATAGGAACCATCAGATGAATGAGAATATAAATTTAGGTTTTTAATATAAAGAAATCAACGCTTGTAAATGCAGGAGGGGGTGAGGGTATGGTACCGTGAAGGTACCGTAGTCATTTCCTAAATCTAATCACCATCTGCATTTTCATGTTTAGTTGGGTTTAGTTGGCATCCTCAACAAAATTAATCCAAGAGCATTAGTATAATTATATGGCTAAATTTGGTAATGACATTCTTTCACACACGCACACATATAATTACATGTATATATGGCTAGATTTGGCGAATAAATCTCCTCCCTCAATATTCATTTTTGGCTCCATTAGTATACTTTTATATTGCTTTGTATATATCAAGCTGATAATAAAAGAGGTTTACAGATAATAGGTACAACTCATCCAAATAAAATTTGAACATAATTATCAAATACTCTTTTCCTCCCATCTATCTAAACAAATAAAATAGTTAAAGTTATAATTATAAGTATCAAATAATTATTATATCAATTCTAGAAACACTAAAAATTATGAATTAATCAATATAATTTTTTTTAATAATAAGAAAAAGTTAACATATAGAAAGAAATATTTGTTTTTCTTCTAAACTTTGACATATGACAAGAAGGAGCGAGTAAATAAAATAAAATATTTTACTATACACCGAGAGTGAGTAATGAAGATACAAGTCAAAACTATTGAGGCAATGGCAGCCCTCTCTACATTCAGCACGGGCTTAGACCAATAATATTGGGCTGTTTGCCTGCTACACCAATTCTATATTTCATTATTTCCTTTTCTATTGTTCGTAGTATTAACTTTCTTTTCGTTTATTTTTAACTAGTTTACCGCAGTATCATGTTATTTGAAAATAGTAACATTTACTAAAAATATTAAAAAATTAATATTGAAAATGGCACATAAATTGGATCATTATTTGTTCTAAAACTGATTTTCACTGTAAATAATTTTCAAGTACTTTTACCCGAAAGTCACGAAATTAGTTGTAAGGTATAGCAAAATACCCTAAATTTGAAATTAAACCCTAAATATTTGAATTTGTAAATATAAAATATATAATACACGCGTTTCGCATATAAATATGTAATATAAAAATTTAAAATCTATAAGGTACTAATAATTTTATTTAAAAACATAGTATATCTAACTTGTAGTATATGTAATATTATTTTATTAGAATTTTTTGTTTCCTTTTTTTTTTCGCCAAACATTAATATATACATGTACATATATAATATGTTTATTGATGCATTATATGGAGATTTGATAAAGAGATTTAGAATATTTAATATCTACTTTTCTAAGTGTAATAATTTTATTATTCATTTTGTTTTCTCTTTGTTCTTCTTTTTTTCTTTTTTGACGTAATAATAATTTTTCATATAGGTTTTTAATGTTATTCTCAATAAATTATATTATGATTAGATAAGAAAATTTAAGTTTATATTTTTATATTTATTTCTCTTTTGTAATAATTTTATATAACTCGTGTTTTTCTTAATAGAATATTTAAAATTTTAAAAATAAAATTATTTTAACTTTTATTATAAATATTAATTAGATCAATTTAATAAATTTTTTCTAATATTTATATTTTTATATTAGTAGAATAAAAGTAAGATATTGAATTATGTAACATATAATAAATGAAAAAATATTAAATTAGATTAAATATAATAATAGAAAATTATTAAATTAAGTAAAAATATATAAAATGAAAATATTAAATTATGTATATATTAATTGCAGATGACACCGAATTATCAAAAATTTTTTGAAACTAATAATGATAAATAAACACGCAGAATAAGAGAATTCTATAAGAAAATTATGAATTAATATATGGGTGAAATTGGTGTTTCATTTATTATTTCATTGCATGAATAATTTCAAGCATAAGTTATGGAGTTTTATGATGCAAGTAATAACCGTTAGAAGGAAGGCCACGTGATAACAATTGAAGAAAAATATGAGATAAAACATGATTTTAAAATAAAAAAGATTTTTTAGTAAAAATGTTGCTAAATTGCTTTTATATGTGTAGAGTATAGATTAGAGAATTAAAATCCACATCACTTCTACTTTAGATGTGGTTAAATGTACTGGATTCAAAAGTAGAAAGTAATATTTCTAAGGATAGTACTATGTAATACGGTTATATTAACATGAGTTTTCAAATATTTTATTGAAAAATGTTTAATAATGTTTATTTAATATATATATGTGTGTATTGTTAAAAATTTAATTTTGTTTCATTATATTAAATATTTTTTTAAAAAGGTACGTAATTTTGTTTAGCATTAAATCACGTTTGATAAGTTGGTCAATTTATCAAAAAAGATTAAAAAAAAGTTCGATTGTTTTTTTTTTTCCTGGCGTGGTGTGATTAAGATAAATGATAAAAAAAAAAACGATAGTAAATGTTTGGATCACTCGACGTCAGGAAAAAAAAAAAGTTCGATCAATTTTTTTTTGGACCTTTTATGATGATTTGACCAATTTAGCAGATGTATGCAAACCAACAGGGGTGAGCAAAAAATTGAAAAATCGAAATAGCCGACCGAACCGAACTGAAACTTTCGATTTGGTTTTATGAAGATCCGTTTCGGTTTTCGGTTTGAGAATTCTAAAAAATCGGTGAATTCGGTTCGATTCGATTTTACAGAAAAAAATAAATTGGTTCGGTTCGGTTTTAACCGAAATTTAATTAAAAAATTAAAAAATATAATTTTTATATTACCCTACAAACCAATATCACGTATTTTTTTTGAAAAGTGACCAATATAATGGATAAATCTTTTTTCAGGACCAACCCAAAAACAAATACGCAATCCATCATTTTTCGGCTAATGACACTTACGCATCTCACGTGTCGCACAATCAGAGAGACAATCTTTTCTAGTGAGCTTGTGAAATCTCAACCCATCCGGAGTTCGGAAACAACTTTAATTTTTTGTTCAAAGTTGCACAATTCATTTTTTTTTTTTTTTTTTTTTTGCACTTTGCATTTATAAATTTCAGACACATGCTCTGGCGTTCACATCATATGCAAGTCATGGATACGAGTTAATGCTAACAAGGGGAGTCTATTGGTCATTCACTAAGCGTCAACCGTAAACTACATCGACGTATGGTGGGGGGTTGATTGTCGGATTTGCTCGCTGATCAATTAATCTCTAATACATCGTTCGGGGTGGTTTATCCTGGCTTGGATGGTGTCTAGGGCCAGAGGTTGACTGACCAGCGTTAGTGGTGGTGATTGCAGTTGGCTATCGTGGCTACCGGTGGTTAAATTGAAGATGATTTTTTTAATGATTATTTTGTTTGGATATAGGGTTTAGGAGTAGATTTAAAAATTTGATTCCCACATTCCTAATGGCTAATTTGTCTATTCCAAAATGATAGTCTTATTGCTAAATTTCCTTTTTTTTTTATTTTTTGATTTTTATACATAACTCTATTTAATTAATTAAAATCATATACTCCACAAACTTATATTAACATTTTCAAAAACTAAATACAGTATATAAGAAAAATAAAAAGATATCACTTTAATAATTCAACTCAAACAAGTTAATCTCGAATCAAAAGAAAGCCACTTATCCCAGTAAACAATCTAATCCTACTTGCAAAAGAAAGGCAAGTGAACAGTCACTGCAGCTCATCTTACACATATACGGCCTACTTTTTGCTTTCTCCAGATTTCCGAAAAAAGCCCTATCATAGATCAGTAATTACAAATTCACTGTTATCTAAATAATCTCTGCAAATTTTTGTTGCACTTTTGGTTTATGCAATATTATTTTGTTCTTTTCATAAATTTTTATGTGCAGTGTCTCTTAATGTTGCTTCCATTAGAGGTAGTTTTCGCGGGCCCTGCTTGGAATGCGTGCCGCTTTACATTTCTGCCCGCCAAAGAAAATAAGAGGGCAAAAAATAAATTAAATAAGAGCCCAAAAATTCCATAAATTAATTTCAGGCTTAATTGCAATTCTAATCTCATAATTTTTGGGAATTTCACGGGTTTATTCAGTTAACTTAATGATGTGGCAAGATCAATAGTGAATTGCAATAGCGTAGAGGTCATTTTGTAAATTTCAAAATACACAAAATACAAAAGTATTATTTAATACAATTTTTATGGGAGATGATAAAACAAAATTGATAATATGAAACTTTAATACTTACAATTATAAAATTAAATATTATTTTTTTAATTTTGTAAAATGCCCATCTATGAAATATAAAATGAGACGTAAAAGTAACATTTAATAATAATTTTATAAGTAATAAAATATTAATATAGAACTAACATCACGTTGCATCAAAATTGTTAGTACACATAGGCCTAAGATAAGTATGTAGAGGAAAACACAATATCAAGTAAATACAATAATATAATTAGGATAATAATATATTTGTATTAATATACTTATTTTCTCCCTATTTTTATTATTTAATATATATAATTATAAACACCAATTATCTTTCTTCTCGGTTATATTTAATATAAGACAAAGTGAAAGGGCTGTTCAGTATTTGCTGTATAAAAATACTTTAAAAGAAACAAACAAAGCTATAATATAGGATAGGACTAACAAAAATGGGAAGAAAGACTTAATTTAAAAAACCCAAGAAAAAATAATCATCATTAGTGAGTTAAGTAGAGTTATTAGGAATACCAAATTGTCCATGCATGAATAAATAAAAGAAAGGACAAGCGTGACATCCTCTCTGAATAAAAACCACTCCTTTGCCTCTCTCTCTCTCTGTTTTTGAGAACTGATCCCTTTCTCAGTCCCCATTCAAATTGAGAGAGAGAGAGAGAAAACAAAACCAATTTTACAGAGAAGGAAAAAAAAAAAAGAAGAAGAAAATCTCAAATGGGTTTTCTTTTTACTTTACTTTTTGCTACTTTTCTTGTATAATGAACAGAGGAGGTGAAGAAAAAACAAGAAAGCCCTTCTTAGCACTAGAAAATGGCTGTTGAGCAAAACCCACAAAAATCCTTATTCGACGCTCTTTACTGTGAGGAGGAAGAAGAAAAATGGGGAGATATTGACGAAGACGAAGAGAGTGAAATCACATTAAACTACAAAAATGGCACTCAAAATGATAATAATAATAACATGTCTCTTTTTCCTCTGCTTTTACTGGAGCAAGATTTGTTCTGGGACGATGAAGAGCTTCAGTCCCTTTTCGGCAAAGAGAGAGAAACTTGCATTCCGAAGCTCAACCAGAGCTCTGTTTCTCTCTCTAAAACCAGAAAAGAAGCTGTGGAGTGGGTTTTGAGAATCAACGCACACTATGGGTTTTCGGCGTTGACCGCTACCCTGGCGGTCAACTATCTGGACAGGTTTTTGTTCAGCTTGTGCTTTCAGAAAGACAAGCCATGGATGATGCAGCTTCTTGCTGTTACCTGTCTCTCTCTTGCTGCTAAATTTGAAGAAACTCATGTTCCTCTTCTTTTGGACCTTCAAGTATGTATTATGTCTAAATATTCACTTTTTTTTTTTTATAAATTATATGCATTATTTATTTATTTGGGATCGAATTTAAAAAAAAAAATAGGTGGAGGATGCAAAATACGTGTTTGAGGCAAAAACCATACAAAGAATGGAGCTTTTGGTGCTTTCAGGGCTAAAATGGAGAATGAACCCAGTGACCCCACTTTCATTTCTTGATCACATAATCAGACGGTTGGGATTGAAAAGCTACATCCACTGGGAGTTTCTAAGGAGCTGTGAATATCTTCTTCTATCGGTTATCCCTGGTCAGTATATTTGTGCTTTTACTACATTGTACTGTTTTTTTTTAAAGAAAATAAATATTAATCAAATTGTATATGTATACAGATCCAAGATTAATGCACTATCTCCCGTCCGTCCTGGCTACGGCCACAATGCTTCACGTAATTCATCAAGTTGAGCCTTGCAATGCCCTTGTATATGAAAACCAGCTTCTTGGTGTGCTCAAAATCAGCAAGGTTTGTTTGTACTAGTATTATCTGTCTGTCGTTTTGTGGACTTATATTATTGTCTTTATTTAAATTTTTATTTTTTTTAATCTATAGGAGGAAGTGGATGATTGTTATGAGATTATTTCGGATGTAATTTCAAACACGGGAAACCAAAATCCTCTAAAGCGTAAATTTTGGCAAGTTAATCCGAGTAGCCCAGGTGGTGTAATGGATGCAATTTTCAGTTGTGATGATGGGTCATCAAATGACTCATGGGCATCGTCTTCATCTTCATCATCATCATCATCATCATCATGCATATCATCTTCGCCACGTCAGCCTGTTTTCAAGAAAACTAGAAGGATTCAAGAACAGCAAATGAGATTGCCATCTTTGACCAGAGTCTTTGTTGGAAGCCCTCATTAAGACTCTCTCTCTTCTCTCTCTCTAGAATCGAGAGAGAGAAACTTGAGAGAGAAAGAGAGTTGGTAGTGGCAGAGGCAGAAAGAGCTGGCAATTTACAGAGAGAGAGAGAGAGGGAATTAAAGAGTATAAGAGACAGAAGAAGAAATCGAAGAATATCTGCAATCTTGTTTTCTTATTTTTATTTTTATCTACTTATGTTTATTAATATTTTAATCTCTTTTGTCTCTTCCAAGAATACTATTTTATATCACTACCACTGCTACTTCATATGGTCATATTCTATAATTTCATCACATTTTAATGTTTAAATAATATCTTTGTTGTGGATAGATCTCATTCCATTTTCAGCTCTCTGTCTGCAATTTCTTGCTATTACTTACTTTTGTTTGCATGCGATGGATGTATATATTAATTAATTAAAGATTAGATTTGGAGATGGGAGATGAAAAAGAAATATATTAAAAAAAAAAGGAAAAGAAAAAAAATGGGGTTTGACCTTGATAGAAGAGCCATTTTCTTTCTTTTTCTGATCTGCTTTGGTCTGTTTGGTTAGGTACTTTGGTAGTGTCAGATTTTTGGAGATTACAATAATCTTCTTTCTATGCTAATTTCTGAACTAAGAAAAGCATTTTTATTAGATTTGTCTAAAACTGCGTATTTTAATAATTAATTACATTATTTCCCTATCACGACTGGAAAAGTATCTGCATGTATATCGTATGCACCTTTCAACATATGCATGCATGCATGCATATGGATTAAATATCTAATGCTATGTCTGGATTAAGAATTTAAATAACAATTTTGAATTTTGAATACTCAATAATCTTTTTTGGTGATACTCAAAATTCAATACCCAATTAATAATTTTTGAAACTTAATATATATCCAATTTATAATAATTATTATACCTTCTCCCATTTATCTATCTGTATTCACATCATACCCCTCATTTAAAATTAAAATAAATACAATATAATAATATAATATTATTTATTTTTCATATGTGATGTGACACTTAATTGATTCCTAATTAATAAACTAGTATTCTTACTATTCCACCACAAAAAATTGGTAAATGATAGTTGGAAATAAATAATTATAATTATCTAAATAGACATAAAATAAATAAAAAAATATAAATTTATAATAAATATCTTTTTTAATTAAAAATATAAAAATCTGGAAATTCTTTTCTACTTATATATAATAATACTATATATTTACAATATCATTACTCATGAATATAATATATAAACAATAATACTAATTAATATAAGTTTATTCTAATATTTTAATTATTATTATCTAAGTATATTATTATTTTAACTTTAAAGATATAACTTAAATTTCAATAAATAATTATCTAATTATAAAAAATCTTAAAATAATATTATATATTTATAATATAATTAATTATTTATAATATAAAATTTATAATTATGTTAATTATTTATAAATATACATAATTAATTAATTAATTATAAGCACAATTTAATCATATTATACATTTATAAATATAATTTATAACTTAATTTCTATATCTAATATATATTACAAATATATAAACTCTCATATGTATTCCTTGGCGAGCCGGTAACACCGCTCCTCTAATTACAAGAGGTTGCGGGTTATCAAATCCCACACATACCATATGTTGGATTTAAATTGATGCGGGCTGGGTTGGGTTGATGGTTTTCGGGTGGGTCTGACCAATAACTTTTTTTACAATATTTTATAATGCTGACGGGCCCAACTC
Organism: Phtheirospermum japonicum; assembly: GCA_014905375.1. NCBI lineage: Eukaryota > Viridiplantae > Streptophyta > Magnoliopsida > Lamiales > Orobanchaceae > Phtheirospermum > Phtheirospermum japonicum. The sequence continues at coordinate 1,350,715 of BMAC01000089.1, forward strand.
GTCAGTAAATATTTACGGGTGTCGCATGGTGCCCAGGGGCTTTACTGACGGGTAGCACCCGTCAGTAAACACGATACTGACAGATTTACTAACGATTCTGTCCTTCAGAATCCGCCAGATTTTTTATATTGTTCACATTGACAAGTTCTAAATAAATCAATATTTTGAATACTAGTATTAGAATTTCAAGAAATTCTAGTCCCAAATTTTTTGAGAAGAAGAGGTGGACTGGATCTCTTAATGGTTTATTATAATTGTTGTTTAAATATTGGTCACAAATATTAATAATGAAATATAAATTATTATATTACTCTTACAAAAGTATTATTCTCATTTTTTAAAAAACCACACTTCATAAAATATATAGGGAAATGTATTAGGGAAGAATTGAAAAAATTAGTACAAAAGTTGACTTGAAAATATAGAAACACAAATATAATGAAACAATTTTATATTTTCTTGCTATCAAAAA